>PVIR01002634.1:28466-99737 GCA_004026965.1 Petromus typicus
CTTGAGGATATCCTCATAAGTGAAATAAATAGGTCACAGATAGATACATATCACATCTTTTCTCTGGTATGAGAAAATGAAGATGTAAATGAGTCCTAGCATTGTATGTTATATATTGTGAAATAGAAAATGCTCAATGTAAAATAAGGTGAAAGGGGACAATGTTGAGATTGTAACAAAAAAGTAAGGAAACAAATTTCATATATATCGGGGGGTGGTAGGGTGGGTGGGGCTATGGGAAAAAATGAGAATTAAGTTGTGTCTTATACTGGTACAAATCCCCATTATGGAGTGCAATCATGATGTGTATATTTAATGTACCAATAAAGATAATTTTTAAAAAAACTAAAAAAAAAAAAAGAAAAAGAAAAAGATAACTCATGACCTGTTAGATGCCCAGGGTGCAAGTCACTGCTCTTGGGACATCAAAGAATGGAATTGCAAACCAAAGGAACAAGTTAGTAGAACTGTACCAGAAATCAAAACAATAGCTGCTGAAATTCTAAGGAGGGTCCAGATTAACCTTTGTCAAGGTTAATTTATACAGAAAAATCACAATGTGAGTACATCGTGGGTGAAACTAAAATCAACCTTTAGCAGTACAAGTATATCTTTTTAGCTAATACTGATCCAGTGGGAAAATGAACCACTTAGCAAAGGTATATGGAGAGAACAAAGGCATTTTGAGGATGGGTCAGGTGTGCTGGTCAAGCACCTATGCGCATGTGTATTCCCATCTCGGCTCATTGCGCCAGGTGAAGTCACTTCCGGTATAATCTCAGGTTGCTGTTTTTATCTAAGGAGGCTTCGTTTCCAGATTTGGCTATCGCATCTCCATCTGGTGAGCTATCTTTCTTCAGATTTGCCTCCAGGCACAATTCTGCGGTCTCTGTCTGTATAATGACTTCCTGGGGGGGGCAGTCCTTCGCTGACTGTATATTAATATTTGGCGAATTTAGCAGTCTATAATAAAAGTAACAATTACTTGTACAAAACCTTTCCCATCCTCAGGCATTTCTTCCGGTGACAGCTCACGGTATTTATAGGAAATTCTTCAGATTCTTTGACAGGATGCTTTTGAAAAATAAAATTCTTTCCTGTATGTACTTGTATGTTGAACTTTTCTGCCTTGCGAAAACAAACTGATCAAACCAAGGGCAAATATCCTCATTCTGTTATTATTAGAGACCTTTATATTAAGTCTGTTTCCCAGTTTTTTCCAGAATACAAGAAGTAATCTTCTCACCTTACTATCAGCCCTCCTACAAAAACAGAAGGTAGATCACATGTCGTCATTCCTTCTCTTTGAGGTCTTTTCACCCCTCAGAAGGAAACACACACTCATCAGAACAATTTGCTCCCTCTCTCCTCACCCCTTGGTCTGCCGCTGCTCCCTGCCACACATGCCGCCTTAAAAGCTGTAGAAATTCCCTTACTGTGCTTGGCCTTATCTTTCCCCTTGTTTGTGAGTATCTTGTTCTTCATTTACCCCACTTTTCTGGAAAATCCTACTTATATTTTGACGAACATATCATATATTCCATCAGGCTTTCCCTAAACCCCATTATTATACCTTATAAACATCTTGCTGTTACTTTGAAGATTATGATAAATCATTTAATAAAGTCTTGCAATAATTTGCAGACAAATCTGTCCTTCCCCGAGTCCTTGGAGAGAGGAGGCCTCCACGGCGCTGTTCACAGCCGGTCTCCAGAGGCTGGCGCGCCGCGTGCTGCTCTGCGCGTTCAGTCAGCGCCATCTGGACTGGAGGATTTTTACCACTTATTAGATGCATAAGGACCACTGTTTCATGAAGTCTTTACGTGTGTATGTGTCTATCCACTTTTGTGATATAATTTAGTACTGGGACCTTAAGGTGTGTTAAAATTGGCCGAGATACATTACAGAATTGCGAATCACAAAACTAACATGGAATTAATCTAGTAAAATAATCTATATGTTATGTATGTAACATGTTGAGCTATTTTTAATGCTTTAATCTCATTTTTAGTGACTAAATTAAAAATGTCTCTCTTTTTATAAAACTAAAGCCATTTTCTTCAACATTTATTAGAATATGATACTTTTCAGTGATAACTAAGAGTAACAATAGCATGAAAGCAGGCCTACTTTTCCCAGAGACAAATATTTTGCTAACCTTGTAAGTATAATAGTTTCTAAAGTTAGGAGCTTGAAACTTTTGAACTCATTATCTTAAAATCATCTTCCACTCTGGCAAAGTATAACTTTCTAAAAGTTATTTGCAGAGTAAACTTAGAAGCAGGGTAAAAGATTCAAACAATATTTTGGTTCATTTTCTCAGCTCAAGCCTCCACTTTGGTGGAAAAAAGGTCTAAAATGACCGCCTCTGTTATTACTTATCAGTTATTATAACGGCTCTGTGGGTTTCAGTTTTAAAACTTCAAATTCCAGTAATTTGATAAATTTGGAATCTACGTGTTCCTGTCAAATCTGAAACATACTGCTTGAGAACAATTTGCTTACGAAGTAAAGTATAAGTTCTCTATAATATTTGATTGGGTACCTATTAGTAATACTGAAAATTGTGTCAATTTTTCTTTTTGCAAATACAGAGTTGTATTTTTATAGCTTCTATAATTAACTGAAAATACTCCCTAAAACCATGTAGAGAAAAAAAAAAAAAACTGCAAAATAGTGTCTTGGTTTCTCCTTTAATTAGAATCAAGCCTTTTTTCCATGGCGAAGTACCTCATTAAAACATATTTCTAAACCATTTATATGATTCTGTGTCAATCTGGATTTTCCCAGGTGCTTTTCAGGTTGCCAGAGAATCTACTAATTGACAGTTGCTTTGAAGACAATTCAGATCTGGGTTCATTTCAAGTCCTGAAAATAAATTCCCCAGTGGACAGAATTCCTACGAGTCTTTCCAGGGATTTAAGTATGCTATCAACCACCTGCCTAGTGTCTTCAGAAAAAGTGAATTCCAACACATACAAGCAGCTTCTCATTTATATGATCTTAGAAAATATTCTCAAACCCTGCTTAGTTTTCTTTCTTGGAAAACTGCATGTGGAAATGCAAGCGTGAAGAAAAATAATGACTATCTGCTAAATGAATTCTGACAACCTCTTCATATAGAATTCTGTTTTGTGAATTCTGAGTATACTCCAAAGATGATTTCAAAAAATAGTTCAATTAACCATGAGTGCCCTACATATAGATGTTTGGTTTGAAAATATATAACATGTACATTGTCCCTCCTTCCCTCCTCTACCAGGGAAAACAAAGCCTGAAACACTTTGGTTGAGCCTTGCAGTGAATGTAGATGCAGCTTCAAACCAACTATATTTAAATTAAATTATATTTAATTAAATTAAAAGATAGTGTTTTAGACTCATATCAATATCTACTCCCCTTTCCAGTATTTATTCTTTTCCCTTCTAAGTTGTTAAATTGGTTGGTTATTCTGTGGGTTGGGCATTTTCTTTTTGTCATTAGGATCAGTATTTACTTGGCAAATTTTGGAGCTGGTGTTTAGTCTGGTTTTATTGCAGGCGATGCTTTGATTTCTTGCTTGATTAGCCTTTCTGACTTGCAAGTTCCAAACTGGTCCACAGACACAAAACTTTGTAAATGTCCTCCAAGAGGTTCTTTTTCTGGATTAGTCTGAACTTCCTGGAACATCTACAGTTAAAAATGTTAAATATTTTAAAAGTGTCTAAAATTCTACCAGAGGGAAATACACACTGCTATGGAGATTCTGAAACATATTTTAAATAAGAGGTATTTAGAAAATCTATTATTTCTTCCTTCATTTTATGTCTCTCAGTTCATTTTTTAAAAACTATCTTTATTGGTACATTATAAATAC
Organism: Petromus typicus; assembly: GCA_004026965.1. Classification (NCBI taxonomy): domain Eukaryota; kingdom Metazoa; phylum Chordata; class Mammalia; order Rodentia; family Petromuridae; genus Petromus; species Petromus typicus. Next base: position 32,323 of record PVIR01002634.1, read on the forward strand.
ACATCATAATCACATTCAACATTAAGAGTTTGTACCAGGATATGACATGACTTGATTCTCATTTTTTCCCTTTCCTCCCACCCTCCGTCCCCCACCCTCTATATACATAATCTTAGCTTTCTTTTTTCTTTATTATTACCACATTCATTTTCCCCTCGTTATTTACCCTTACACTCTTTCCTTTTAAATGTTTCTACTTCACAGTATCAACTACACATATTACAACTCATTTACAACTAAATTTTCTCATATCAGAGAAAAGATATATTTACACATCTGTTACCTGTTTATTTCACTTATAAGGACGTCTTCAAGGTACATCCATTTGACTATGAATGACTCAGTCTTGTCATTTTAATGGCAGAGTAATACTCCATTCTATAAAATAATCACATCTTTTTTATCCAGTCTCCATTTTATTGTATTTTTTCTGCTGAGTCTGGGTTTAGTATATCAGAGCAGTACAGATATCTTTCCTCAGGAAATATGTAATACTCCTTGCATCAATTTTTGATAATTTTTATCTCAATTCAAAGATGTTCTTATATTTTATTTATTTAGGGTCCCTACATGAATACACACAAAAAACTCTACATCTTGATTTTTACAGATCATATTTTTGCAGTAACATGTGAAATGCATTTTATACAATATCAGTATCAGTTTAACTCTACATAACCTAATGATTACTCAGATATCAAAGAGTGTTTTTAAAAATTTAGTTTCTCAAATGTTCTCATTTAAGGGTCATACATGAACATTAACATTAGTAAAATAAAATTCCACTGATCCAGAAACTCTTGACTCTTATGGAAGCCATATGAAAAGGTAAATAATATAATAAGAATGTGGGCAAACTGCAAGGAGTTGATATTACATTAAGTCTTTTATTTGCTGGGTGTTCTTGAGAAAATTATTGTATTTCCTGAACTGGAATTTTCTAATCTTAAAAATGCGATGCTCAAATTACCTGAAGTTTAGATTTGTTCTGAGAGTAAAGTAAACACATGTGACACTCTTGGAGTCTAATACATGAAGTGTGCTCAGTGAGCCAGGATTGCTGTTGTATTTATTTAAAGCACAGCATGGTAATGTTAGTGCCTCTGATGAAGAGGAAAAGTGGAAAAGTTTCTTAGTAGCTCTTTGGCTAATTAAATGTTTTGATGAAGGTTAATTAAATGAATGATGAAGAAATAAAAATTTTTGAAAGCAAGTAGATTTTACACACCAAGTAATGTCTTGGAGTTTCTTTCTTTGCCTTAATTGTATGATTTTTATTTTAACATTTGTGCTATGCCATCTAATTATTACTCAGATCATTTAAAAATAGTTTATTTATCTCTATTCTTCTATTTTCAATCTATATTATAGAAGGAAACTCAAATATAGCTAAAACAATTACAGCAGTTTTATCTGAATGTCCTTTGCTTTCAATATAAATATAAAGCTACAAAAATTTTGAAAAATACTTCCAAGAATATTGTCTGTATCTGCTAAGAAATTCATCTTTAATGTGCATACAAGCCAGAATGCTAAATTGCAAGGAAGTCTGTGTGGCTAAAACATACCCCAAACAGAGCACAAGACCGATGACTATGAAGCAGGAATTCTCATTTAGTTTTATTTCTTCTCTTCTCCCATTCCTCAGAACCGACAAAAAGATTTTCCTGCATAATAGATTAGGCAGGCAGCAGATTATTTAGAATATGGTGCTATATTTTCACTTAGCCAAGTCGCTGTTAAGTCCCCATTAATCCAATTGGGATCAAATGCATCACAGGCTTTAAGAAGTATTCTGCTTCAAAGCACAGTGTTCATTATGCCACTTCCCCCTTCAAACTTCTTGACTCAAGTGAATACTACTACAGATCGAGATTATTTTCCCAATTAACCTTTTTATAAAAGGTTAATAGAATTTTTTGAATTTTTAAAGTATGTATATGAAAACTTATTAGTAAAACAAGAAAAATACTGATTCAAAAGCATACAGTGGACTTCTAAGTAAAATATGGTGACACATTTATGTACAAATATATGGTATTTCAGAAGATTTTTTTGTTCAAACATAATTTTAATCATTAATAGAAAGTTATTTGGCTTTCTTCCACTCCTCGGAGAAAAAAATAGAAAATTTATAAGCAATCTGGCTCCAGTAGGATAAACTTTCTTTAATTGCAAAGGAAATGTTTATATATATGAACAACATTATTTGCATATATAATGTCAAATGACATATAAAAACAATACATTACAAATAAAACTGAAATATTGGTAGATACAGCTTTGGAATGGCCATTCTGTGACTACATTATAATAATTAAGTTTGACTTTGAGTTTACAATTGATGATAGTGATAATTTTGTATTCACTTAAAAGAAGATAAATCTTTTATATTAAGATAGTAAAACATTAAATGAATATAGTGACAATAATACATTCAGGAAGTCTTACAGCTGACTTTGGTAGCATCAAATGCTACCATTTCCCAGCAGTGAGATCTTAAACACAACAGTTTACTTTGCAGCTCTGTTTCTTAATAGTGTTAGGGTGTCAGAGGAACAGGACTAACAAGAGTAGGGGACGTGTTGGACAAAAATGTAAGATGCATTTAAATAGGAGAAATAAGTCAAGACATCTATTGTACAAGGTAGTAACTAAAATGTCATCTTAGAAATCACTAATAGAATATGTATTTTAGGTGTTCTCCCAACAATAGACATTACTCCTGTGAGATGATATATGTTAATGGCTCTACTTAGCCATTCTACAGTGAATACAAAGTCCAAACATATCCTGATACTCAAGATAAATATCTCTTTCTTGTGCAATTAGAAATGTTTTGCAAAAACAGGAAGAGATTTATCATATGGATTTGCTCACATGATTATGGAGACTGAGAATTTCCAGTCTTCCATAGGCAGCTGAGGCTCAGGCAGCCGACAAGGCATTTCTGATTCCTGCCCAAAGTCCTGAGCACCAGGAGCATGGAGGTCCCAGGGCAGGAGGTGCTGGGAACCTCAGTTCAGGGAACAGCTGATTTACTCTTCCTCTTCGTATTTTTCTTTCACTTATGCTCTCAAAGGATAGGATGATCCTCCCCTTATAGGAAATTTTTTCTTACTGTCATACTATTCATACTTTGTTTTTATCTAGAAGCATCTGAAAGACACCAAGAAATAATGTTTACCTAGGTGCCCCTAACCCAGTCAACAGTAACTATAAAACACAATAACATATGTTCCATAAATTTTGTTTCAAAATTAATGAAATGAGTTAAAAGCATTTTTTTAAGCTGTTATGAAAACTTTCCTGAGACGCTCAGTAGAAAAAAAGTTTCTCCAAACATTTCATAATAATGTGAACGTGTACATCAAATAGCTGAGACTTAGGATATTTAATTATATTTTAAGAAAATGTTATAAAATTTAGAGAAAATAACTATGAAATTCAGATTGCATGGTCTAAGAACTTGGAACAATTCTTTGTTCTCCAGATAATTATACAAATACAACTTAGAATAGTTTGGTAATAAAAGCAAATAACATCATCCTTTTTATTTCCTTGAATAATTGCTGTCAGAAATATAACAGATAACTATAGAAGAAAAAGTTCAATGAGTATGTCAGGAAGTCTGCAATGATCACTTATGATTATTTTCAAAACTTGGAAAACCAAAGGTCAAAGATTTTTAAAATGAGAAATACGACGCATTGTTTTGCTTCAAATGCACTTCAGTCAGTCGTGACACAATTTATTAACCATTGTTTTGAAATTACTTGTATCGAAATTAAAACTGATAGATACTACAAATTAGTTGTAAATTATGAACTTCAGGAGAGAGTTCTGTTGCTCCTTACTCTGCTAATCTTTCTCTTTTCCACTAAGAGATCAAATGTAAGTCCCAAAGCTTTCCTCATAACTCCAAGAGACAACGCGAAGTGTCAAGGTCACAATACAGGTTAGAAAGAGCAGATCAACTCAAGTAGAAAGGCGTGTTTCATTCAATATAAACTCCTTCACACAATAATGGAAGGGACTGGCAAACCCTTCTCTGTAAAAGCAAATGCTTAGGTTTTGTGGACCATAGTGTCTCTATCCTAACTAATAACCTGCAAAATGATAATGCACAAGAAGATATTGACAATACACCCAGGAGGACCCACGGCTGGGTTGTGAGAAAGCTTTTTTTTTTGCAAAACCAGGTGGCTCATTGATTTGGGGTTGTAGAATGCTTGCAACTGAGGAAGATTACCAATCGATCACTTTGTTCTTGGTGGCTTGTTTATGACATTGTTGGAGGTTATTTTTTATTTTATTGCTCTTGAGCAATGGTGAATCTTTAGAGCTTCCATAAGTAGCAAAGAGCCTGGTTCACCACCACTTCATAGTCTTCATAGTCTTCCACAGGAGAGGAGATGCCTCTTTATGGCTCCTTTTCATAAGGCTTGGCTGTCCTGGGCTTCGGTGAACTTTCTATCACTCTGTGACATCGGGGATGAAAAGTGAAGAAAACAGATGCATGGGTGTGCTTAGCTCCACACAAAGGAGAATTCCATCCCACTTCTCATTTAGAATTGACTTTGTAAAGTGATGATAAAGCACTAGCTAATTTGTAATTGTTTTTATGATTCTTAAATTAACTTTGGGCAGTTCTCTTCATACCTGCATTCATAGTAGAACCATTAGCATTGCTCCCATGCACCCACCTCATTCCTGACTGGCAGTATTTGTACCTGTCTTTTTACATTGGCAGGACATGAACTGTTACCTCAGCTCTCCATTTCCAGCTGGCTATTGACACTTGTGAATAGGTTTTTAGCTTCCCAGCTCTTTTGTTCATTTGTTTGCTTTTTGAGACATGGTCTGGCTATGTTGTAATGTGACTCGGGCTGGCCTTGAACTCTTGATGATCTTCCCTGTCTCAGCCTCCTGAGTGCTGAGATGATAGGCATGCACCACTAAAAGCAGCCCATATGTTGTGTTGTGCATTTGTCCATATGAATTTAGAGTCAGTAACAGCATATTTATATATCAATGGGAATGCATTTGTTGTGCAGTAGTTTTGTGATCAATGCATGTACAGTGTTTCCTTGAAAATAGATCCTATTTTTACAGACTCTCTCTTCTAAAATGCTAGCACTTGTTTTCCAGGTTAGGTGTTATCTTGGGGGGAAGGTGGGATGAAGTAGTCTTTTGTTTCTCTTTGTTTCATCTGATCTTGGTCTGTATCTCAACATTTTTGTTGTGGTACCAGGGATCAAACTCACAACCTTGCACTTGCAAGGCAGATGGCGGCCCCAGTGAGCTGAACCCCAACTCTCAACCTGTTCCTTAGAGTTGGAAATTTCTCAACTTTACAGCTTTAGTATTTCTGCTGTTTCACTTCTATTTTTTCGGAACTACACTTAGGTCAATATTTGACTTATGCTTGTAACATAATATTTCCATCATATATTCATTTTTCTTTATTCCTTTTTTTCTTTTCCCTTTTTGCTTCATGCTGGATATTTTCATATTACTTTATTTTCCAGTTCACTAATCCTGTCTTCTGCTATAACTAATGTGCTTTACACACACATATTGAACTTTTAATTTCAGCTTTAGATTTTCAATTTCAGCTTTTGCATTTCAGTTCTGGATTTTCCACTGATGCTCTTTTTAAAAAATTCCATATGTCTGGCAAAATTAAACATCTTTTCATTTACTTTTCCTTTTGCTTCTTTATTTTCTTGAGTAGTTATAAGAAATATAAGTTATAAGAAATATAAGTAGTTATAAGAAATTCAAAGTCTTTTTTGATTAGTTTAACATCTGTATAAAGTATGGGTCTATTTCTATTTTTAATCTACCTCTTCATTGACTAGAAATAGCATTATCTATATGAAACATCATAGAGTCTATGATATTTTGTTCTCCCAAAGAGGGGTTTTCTTTATTTTTAGGGGTGGGACATGATTTTTAGCTTCAAAGTGCTCAGAGAGTGAACTGTATCGTTTTATGTTTTGGATAATAGTGGTTGAAAAGTTATAAAGCATGAGCCCAGGTCTTGTTCTCCAGCCTGGAGCCGGCAGCAGGTGCCCCCTGACACCTGACAGTTCCTATCTGGGTCCTTCTGCTCCAGAATCTAAATTCCTACCGTGTTTTCCTCAACACAAGATGGTTTATGTGCCTCATTAGTCAAATGTTGCTAGGGGTTTTAGACTCCGTGCATGGGGCATAAGAAATTACCAAAATGTATTTATGAGAGAATATCTGGTTCATTTTTATGATTTCTTCTCTGTGGGACCCCGGAAGTGGATGCATTTAATTTTTACACTGCCAGTTACAGAACACTATCATACATACTGCTGGTATCTCTCCAAGCTGGAATAGCCCTGTACGACAATGCTCGGGGTTTTAGCATCTGCCACTTATCTGAAAACAGAATAGAAAAAAAGTATCAGTGTTATAAGAATATTGCTTACTGGTGTAGGGATAAATAACGAGGGGAAAAAGAATGTGACAGTAATAAAGAAAAAAGGAAACAATTATGTTTATACTGGGTGGGGGATTGCAGGGCTGGGGGGGAAGAGGGTAAAATGGGAATCAAGCCATGTCATATTCTGGTACAAACTCTCAGTGTTGAATGTGATGATGATGTGTATTCATAATGTACCAATAAAGATTTAAATTAAAAAATATTTTTTACTTTGCAGCTCCTCTTTCCTGATATTTTGTTTCTCATGTGCTAGTCAACCAGGTAGTTTTCCCATGTGTTAGACATCCTATTTTTATTTGTTTTTAATAGTTTTTTCATTATTCTTCATAAAAGTATTGGCTAGCATATATATTTGATAGTATTTGGCAGCAGCGATCACATCCTGGTATTTATTTGCCTCCTCAGTGTGAGAATCTTAAGTACACTTTTGACTATACTGTAATTACAGCATTGGTACTAATTTAGGATCATGTGCTTTGGAGTGAAGAACATACTCGGTGGGAAAGGTCTGGGCTGACAAAGTCACTGTCTCAAATTATCTACTAGTTGCATTCTTTCTATTTCTGCAGTCATGCTCAGGAAGGATTTCTGTCAAAAACCTGATATATATTAAATAATGTGTCAGTCAAAGTAGTTCAGCTATGCAGAGCAGGGATTAGTGAGTGAAGCACTGTATTACCTCAAAAGCAACCAAAGTAAAAAATTCCTTTTGTTTTACAATTTAAAACATAATAATAAAAAAATACAGACAGTGGGTAGGACAACAGATGGTAACGCCTTGCATTGCTATTGCACCACTAGACCTGTGTGTTCTTTTCTCAGGTCCCATGTTCAAGTCCAGCTGGTAATGAAGATGCTGGTGCTGCTATGATGTTCTCTTCCTCCTCCTTCTACTGTCCAGCACTACATTGCAAAACCAACCTTCAGACAGTGTACAATTCAGTGTGTTTTAGTACATTCACAACTGTTCCATCATCACCGATTCCTAATTTTTGAACATTTCTTCATTGCCCAAATAAACCATTTTACTTTTTCTTTCTTTTTTGGGGGAAACTTACAAAACTTTTATTAGTATGTTTGCAAGACATAAGGTCCACATTCCTTAGGTGGAGCTGGTATATGTTAATGATACATCTTAATTATTTTTTTCATCCTCCCCCCCCACCTCTCTCCCTTTGTTTCTTGATCCTCTCCTCTTTAGAGATGTTTTATCGCCCTGTGTTCTATCACCTGTCTTTTATCTTGCTCTATAGTTATAATTTAGGTTTCTCATATGAGAAACACCATGTGATATTTAAACTTGTGTATCTGACTTATTTCATTTACTATTATGTTTTCCATGTGTTTTTATACTTAAATCCACACCATCTACAAATGTTGCATTAATTTTCTCACCATATTTTTTCACCATCACTGTTCAGGAACTTAACTCCAACAAGGGCCTGTGAAAGTTAATCTATAGCAACTTATATGATTGCACTTACATTTTTCTGAACCTAGATTTGAATATGCAAATAAAATACACTTCAAGACCTGACTACATAATACAGTGACTACTCATAATTTTGTTTCTGCTTTTCATTCTGACAGGGCAGATTTTTCAGGTATAACATCAAAATTAATGGTTCACAATGATAGCTTGATAACTTATTTTTATGGATTTTTAAATGGATCTTGAATTTCAGTATTATAGAAGCTTATACACCTACCATCATCTTTATATTCATTGAGTTTATGGAAAGACTTGAGTGAAAAGAGAAGGGAGTAGTACACTATATAATCACAATGAAGAGGAAAGGTAGAGGTAAAATTAGAATACCAAGCAGCCAAATTCGTTTCTTTTTTGAATTTAAAGAATAAAGTCCTCAAGGTATGTCCAATTGAGTATAAATGACTCACAAGTGAAATAAATAGGTCATAGATGTGTAAATGCCATATCTTTTCTCTGGTATGAGAAACCAAAAATGTAAATGAGTTCCAGAATGTATGTAGATATTGTAAGATAGAAAATATTTAAAGAGAAATAGGAGAAAGGTCAACAAAGGGAGAGAAATAATTGTGATGATTAAAAAAAGGGAAGCAAAGCTTATGCATATGGGGGAAAGGGGTTGTAGTGTGGACCAGGGAATGGGAAAAATGAGAATTAAGTAATCATATCCAAATTCTCAATGTTGAGTGTGATCATGATGTGTACATAAAATGTCCATGTTTCACATTAAAAAAATAAAATACACTTTAAAAAAGTTGTTAGTAAACTAATCAGATAAATGATTTGTTTCTTTTAGATTTATTGGTACATTGTAGGTACACATTATGATCACATCTATTACTGAGGATTTGTACATGTAAGTTATTTACCTTGATTCTTATTTTTTTCCCCATCCTCCTTCCTCCCTTCTTAGATAAGTTATTTTTCTTTTTTTTTTCTTTTCATTTTTACTTCTTCCAAATTCAGAGAATTCCCAGGACTCAAAATAAATTAATCTTTAAAACATTTTAGCACATGAAGTAAAAATGCCTCACAGTGTAGATCTTATGGTGATGAAATGAGACTTACTGGTGAAAAAATGGGATATGAAAGCCGTATATTTTTTTAAAAACTAATATTCAAACTAATTGAGGGAAAATTAATCTAAAGAAAGAATGTCCAACCTACTTTGATTATCATTTGGTTTTTTTTTTTAAGAGACTGATTAAGGATGACCATCTCCCAAGCAAGTTATAAACTATATAAAGTATCTTTTCCATAATGAATTTAGAATTCTAATTGTAATTTAATGCAGTTATAAAGCCAAATTTTTGTTTTACCTACTTTGAGCATTTTTTATCTTGATCTTTTAGTTTATTTACATTTTTATATTCTATATTTCAAGGATCATTTGTCATGAGCATCAATCAAGGTAGTTATTGGACAATATTTTACATTTTATGACAGTTTCATTATGACCATGGATCTTGGATTTAGCTCAGTGCTTCTGGGACGCTCCTCACAAGTGCAAGGTCCTGAGTTCAATCCCTGGTAACAAAATTTTAAAAAAAATGTGAGCTATTTGCTTCGTATGAGAATAATTATAGATAGGTCATAACATAAGGCACAAATGCTTATATTTATTTTTTTATCCTATAGAAGTGGTAGATTTTTTTTTTAGCTATTTCAATGAAAAGAATTTTATTTTAAATATTTACCTTGAAATCACTAAAATATATCATTATCTGAAATGGAAAGAATGAATTTCAAAATAAAGTGACCTATAAGAATGTTTCATGACAAAGTGCTGATCTGATAGATGAAGTATTCAGGATCAGCATAGAGTTACGTGTGCCAGACAAACTGTGCTTTGTCAGAGTTTTTTCATTTAACACAAACACGTGTACAGTTAGTCTATTCCACAGTACAAACTATGACAAGGGAATGGGGGCAGACAGAAACTTATATTTCTAATGACTAAATGACCTGATAAATAATATGCAATTAAATGCTTTTAAATATGCACATTTTGACTATATTTTAATTCAGTATAATCATTCACAGCTAGCATTTGATAAATTCAAATAAATATCTATACAAAAATATGCAATTTATTTATTGTTCCACTGAATGTCCATGTGCTATGGAGGATGCTAAAACAATATTTTTAAGTTTTTTAGTAGGAACTAAAAAATAACACCACAAAGGAGTAAAGATATGAGCTGCCCTATTTGGGTAGAAATTTACACTGATGTTTCGGGGAAAGTAAGGTTGAATGTGTAAAACCAAAACACAACAAATCCTGCTGATTATCTCAATTAGTCTTGACTCAATTCAGAGTGGAATAAAAAGAGGAGATATCTTTGTTCCTGAAGACAGTAATTGCTACCGGAATAACATGGTTTTCAGATTTGGGTGGATAGTAAAGTTTCTTTAGATTAAATAATATTTGAAAATCAAGTTAATTCTGTAGTTCAGAGACACTGTACCTTGATGAAGTTCAAACCAAACACGAGGGAAGAGAAAAAGAGATAAATCCTTTAAACCGCGAGATAAGAGACAGCTAGACTGCAGCAATAGCAACCAAGAATGATGCTCTTTTCTGAGTTTATATTTGTGCAAGGAAAGAGTGAACAATGGAATCAGCAAGATGATGTAGTTTATAGAGAAAGATAAAGTGGAGTGTAGTTATATTGCTAAATTGATGTGGTAATTGAGCAATCAAGTGTATGCATCTAATTCATACTGGAAAATTCATACTGAAAATATTGGAGAACCATCCTCTTGATAAGTAATTACACAATATGTGACTCTTTTGCAATCAGAGGATTTCTGACTGCAATTAAACTCATGATTTCGATTCAGTGGGGAGTGATGATGAAATACATTCAACACTTATTTAGGCATGTATGTAATTCTTATTTTATGTAACAGCATTGCCTACATATTGTAAATTGTGGCATCCTAAAAATAGGCCTGGTGAAGAGTATGTTTGGTAAATATTTGGTTTGCAAAATAATTTACTTTTCTGGTTTGAATCTCTGTGCTTGGGTTGTACTTTTAATGAGGAGAACATTAGCATTATAACTACTACTTTTGGCTTTAAATTGCAAATGCTTAATTGGTTGACTGAACTTATCATCCATTAGGAATGTCCACATCTGGTCAGATGAGGAGTTCAGTGTTTGCATTTCTCAGTCCTCACTGCTGAGTTGAGATACTTTACTGGCTAGTTTTCAAAGCTTTGCTGTTTTATAGCTCTGCACTGTAGAGGCTTATAGAGCATATACCTCCCTGAAGCAGTTTCATTTTTATTCCATCTGGTAATGAGAGCATCATTTACACGACATAAAATCATAGCAGTTGGAAAGGAAAACTAATTTGATCAAATCTGTCAGTGCCCAGGAATGACCACATTTCTATTTTATTTTAGGGATCATATTTAATACCAAAATAAGGTCAAAAAGAGCTAGTATTAAGTAAAAATCAAACAGCAATCATATTTTAACAGTTTCATTCATATAAAGTTTTCTAGGAAGAGATCCAAATAATTAAAAGTAGCTGTATAATTTTAATGAGATACAAAGCAAACATTTGAGGGTTAGAGGAAGTGAGTTTGGAATAAATGTCAACGTTATTCTTTAACTTGGACATTGTGACAAGTCCTCCATCCATACATACTTCTTCATCAGTCCAACCTGTGAGCCAAGCAGGCATTCCAAACATCAGAGCCCTTGGTACCCAAGCTATTTGTGAAGGTGTTCAGGGACATGTATTCCACGGAGGCCTAAAAGAGGCGCTCATTCGCTCTGGTTCCAGTCACTGCGTCTATGTCGAAGGGGACATTGTTCTAGGCACCCAGGACATTGTTCTGAACAGTCCAAGAATGGTCTGTGCCCTTATAGGCAACAGAACGAAGAAATATTGTATAATGTGAAGAAGGAACCAAACGTAAACAGGGTAGATGCTGCAACAGAAACACAGCAGACAGGAGGGTGTGCATGGCACAGCACTGGGGCAAAATGGCTGCTGAAAACAAGTTGGTCCAGGAAAGAGCTGTGCAGAAAGTTAAAGGAAGATGATGCTGGCTCGAGTAGTAGAGAACAATCGTATAAGTAGCCTGAGAATTGAAGTACTTGAGGGCATAAACATCGAGCTCCAGGTAAGGAAAAGACAAGAAGCCTTTGAGGAAATTTAGTAAAAGTTGGTATGAATGCAGAGATGTTAATGCTACAGTTGACAATATTTGGGCAAACTCTTTTGTCATGCCTAAAATTCTGATTTGTTGGTGATATGTTATTTTTGCATATTTTACCTGCTTTCTATATGCACATATACATACATACATTGGTATATTTGTTAACAATTTTGGGAAGAAACTTCTAGCATTTTTATGACAAAGGCAAGAGATAAATGTCACAGAAATGTCCTTTACAACAAATAATATCCTGAAGGACCTTATAAATATTTTGTGTATAAAATATATCTTAAATGTAAGTATCTCCACATCTAGACATGATAATACTGAAAATAAAAATTAAAAAGCTTTTACGAAGAATTTACCAACCTAGAAGGAAATTAACATGTATGGGGAAAATTAATTAGAATAAAGTTATTGTAATGATGGTATAATTGATGTCATAAAACTAGTATAACTCTAAAGTAAGAAATGACATATAATACTGTCTTAGTATACCTATGTGTAACTATCTCATACTTGGTATATATTTACTTCTTTTAATATGCCTTCACTTTTGTTGGCAATAAGACTAAGTATCTCAGATTTAATTTTTTTTATTTTGGCAGAAAATGATATCATAGACATGTATGTGTTTTTATTACTTATCCTAACAAAATTTTATATCTTAAGATTATCTTTCTTTTGTCTTTTTTTTCATACACACAATGCCCAATTTTTCACTTAAATAAAGACAAACTTGCTATAAATTGGTGAGAGTAACTATATCATTATAGTGGTCAAAATATAGGATCAATGGAAGATTATTTTATCTGAACTGCATTTGAACATAATAAAATGGAATATGTAATACAATTTGTTAGTCAAGAAGAATTGTGGCTAAATGAAACTGAAGAAGTAGCTAACGAATAAAGCCATCAACTTTAGAAGATGTGTATTTGACTTAATGTAGTAGTAGTCACATTTTATATTATTTGGAATTTTGAACTGCATTAATTGGAATTCTTTAAAAGAGTTTTTGATTCTGGTTGAGAAAATGTTAACACTAGATCAAAGATTTTTCCCAAGTTTTTATAAGTTACATTAGGGACATTAATACCCATATGATTAATTTTATTTTTTTAAATGTAAATATTGACAGCAGAAAATTGAGAAGCATTGCTCTTCTTTTATATTCCCTTGTAGACTTTAATTGTACATAGAGTTGTTTTCTATATGTAAATCATTCTTTTGAATTATTCAAACATTTAACACTAAGTACAGATTAGAGTTAGAATCTTCTGATTTACTTCTACATAGACCTAAAAATAATCTGCAAAAAAAGCAATTAATTGATTCTTTTCTTGCATATGTGTGGTTTTAGACTCAAGTGATTTGGAAATTCTATTTTTTAGGTATAAATACATTCAAACAGAGTAAGTAAAATCCAGAATACTACAGATCATCCAATATATAGCATTTTCCATAGAACCAATCACATCTCTACGAGGGAGAAATTTACCACATCATCTGCAGCCAATATTTTTGTCTCTGAAAAGGCTTGTTAAATTTATAAAAACCTCTTTATTGTAGAAGCAGAATACAGAATGAACAGCTTGTTCAGCTAAAAATTTCACAAGGTTCAGACATTTTAGAGAGCACAGCATTTTTTTCTTATTGTATGAATCTGGATAGTTGCTAGCAGCATGTAAATGTACATATATGCACATTTTATATATTCCTTTTAGCATATCTTCTGTGCACAAAATATACTGACAAAATATAGCATGATAGTAGGGATGATAAAGAAGGGATACAAGCTTGGATTAAAAATGAACAGGAAGAAAAAGACTACTCCTAGGATGGAGGAGATAAATAAATATACTGTTCATTTCACATTCAGCTAAGATTGGACTCTAACAGGATGTTGTTATGGCTTAGGTCTACATGTGCCCCCACAGCCTCATGCAGTCAATGTTGAAGGTTCTCAGAGGTGGCTGGACCTGGAATGTATGAGGCTGGGATTAAGTCTGTGATACTGGCATTGATTCATGGGATGCGAAGGTTAAGGGTGCCCCACGCAGGGTGTGACGCTAACTCACCCTCAGGGCGAGTAACCTGGACAGAATATAAGAAACAGGAAGAAGGCTGCTGTTGTCACTTGCTGCTTGCTGCCTTCTGTCTCCTGCCTGCCATGAAATGTTTCTCCTCTGCCATGCCATTCTGCCTTGGAGCCTGCTAACCATGAACTGAAATATTTACAAACTGTATGCTACAATAAACCTTTCCTCCTTTAACTTTGAGTGTCTAGTATTTGGTCTCAGAAATGAGAAAACTTACAAAGATAGATGTATAGGATGTATGCAAACTGTGTCTGACATGTAACCAGACTTTATATGATCAACTATTTAACACGTACCTTTCCCTTCATACCTGTATCTACTAACCAGTACATCTATTTATTGGAAATTGTGTCAGATATCAACATTGATTAGAATATCACTTATTTAAAGAATATTTTATAGTATCATATACATTTAAGAATTTAAGTTGGTCTTCTAGTTGTAATCATACCAGATGAACAAAAAAATAATAATCAATAAATGGCACAATATCAAATTAAAAAGCTTCGGCACAATGAAGAATACCACTGGTAGAGTGAAGATACAACACAAAGAATGGAAAAAAAATTTTCATATACTCTTCAGACAAATGACTAATTTGTAGAATTTCTGAAATTTTAGGGTAGAGAAATAAGGTACAATAATCTCTTTATATTACCTATAATGGAGTTTAGGCAATCATGATTTAATCAAACAAAAAGGAAGCAAAAGTATTTATGTTAAGACAGGTATAATTGTGAAAATGTTTTTGGATTCCAGAAAACCTTTAAGAAAGTATTGAGGCAAATCTGTCTGATACAAGTCTAAGAGAGAACACAAAACTGTCTGAAAAATTGCACTTATAAATGTTACCTCCACCTTAATCTCACCTTCCATCACCATTTTGTTTCTGAACCTGTGCATGGAGTTCTCACCTGTCATCTCCATCACTCCAGGTCTCCTGGTCACCCGCCAGGTTTTCACAGACTCTGGGAGGCCTTGATCTTAGCATGTAGTGAGCTAGTCTCTGTGGTGAAACACTTCTACCAGTAAACTTGTAAGTGGTTTCCATACCAGCCTCAAGTTGTTGCTAAAATGTCACCCATATAGTGAAATGTGTCTTACCCTTTTTAAAACTGCAGCTCAGAAAGAAAATTTCTAGAATACATGGTAGTTTGGCTTTTAACTTTTCCAGGAACTGCCATACTGTACTGATAGGGGTTTTAGGATTTTACACAGATACTAATAGTGCACAAAGGCTCCAATTTCCAAGATCTCCTCATCTTCAGCAACAGTTGTTATATTTTATCCATCTCCAAATAATAGTATGTGTGATCATGGGTCTGAGGTGATCTTGTGACCTGTGGCTTTTATTTCTCTAATAAGTGATGCTGCACATGTCTTCATATGCTCACTGCCTATTTGTTTATAATTTTAAGACAGATCTAAGTGTCAGATTCTTTGCTTATTTTAAAATTGTATTATTTTTGTATTTGTTCAGTTGTATTTTTTGTTTATTCTTTATATATATGCTACCAGATATATGATTTCCAAATGTCTTATCTTTTGTATTATTTTATGCTGTTGATTGATTCCTTTGATGTCTAAATTTTAAAATAACATATAGTACCTAAAAGAACCTCAAATAAATATTTGTATGCTTATGTTTATCACAGCATTAGTTACAGTAGCTAAGAGGTAGATATAACCCAACTGTCTGTCAGTAAAAAATAATGAAGAAAATATGGTATGGTATGTACATATAATGAAATACAATTCAGCCTCATAAAGAAAGAAAATTCTGCCACATATAAACACACTTGAATCTTGAAGCCATTATATCAGTAAAATAAGGTAGTCAAGTAGAAAATTACTATATATTATCCTACTCTTATTAATTGTCTAAGTCAAATTTGTAGAATGAAATAGAATAGTGGCTGCCACAGGCTACAAAAGAGAGAAATCTGAAATTACTCAATGGGTACTCATTGAGTTTTACTTTTGAAGACAGAATCACTCTAAAGATCTAGGGATGGGATTTATTATCAGGGAGGTAAATTGTCCCTAAAGTATATAGAAGAACAAGCTCAATAAAATTTAATTTGATTAGGACTGAATACCTGAAGGATTTCTAGATCTCTGATTGAACACAAAATGTCCCTTTAGAATAGAAATGTAGGTTTATGCTGTATGACTTTAAATAACTAAATATTCTCTTTCCCCCTTCCCTTAGACTGTACAGGCAAACCAAAAAGTCTAGGTTGGGGCTTTAGCTCAGGAGTCCAGGGTTACAGCACCTGCTCAGCATGCAGGGGGCTAAGGACTGTGCCCCTGGAGTCGTATCCAAGCAAACACACACAAAGTTCATTGTACTGAACTGTGCACTTAAAAATGGTGAACATAAGAATCTAGAAATGTCACGGGAAGATACAAATTCACAGTGAATGTGATCAAAATGTATACCTAAAATGTACTCAAAAATTCAATTTTTAAGAAGTGAACATGGCCTGTGTTATTTTTTACAGTTTTAGAAATTGCAATCCATTTTTTCCCTGCCTCTGTAATTACCTTATCCTGGACCCTTTTTGTTTTGTTTTGTTTTCCACACAGCATGTTTCATATTTTAGTATGTTGCCAATTTCTTACATTTTACTATTTAGCTCTCTAACACTACCATACATTATAATGAAAATTTCACAAAAATATGCTATCTTTTATTTTCTTTACAGATATATCCTCAGAATTACCTATCATTAAAGGGACAGGCAATAAACTGTTGTTTGGTGTGAGAATGGATTCCAAATTGTAATTTTAAAAAGTTAAAAAAAGAAAAATATAAGCCAAGTTAAGTGAGACAATATTGTGCAGAAACAGATTCACAGTGATTGCATGTGCTATAATAATCAGTAAAAGAAGTAATCTCAGGTTCTTTGTTTCTCAAGTGGAGAACCAGGTTTAGCCATGCAAAAGAAGTAAAAAAAATTCTAGTAAGGTGAAACAAAAAGAAGACAAGGAAGATGCATGTGAGGTTTTGAAAGGAGCAAAGTAAGGAAGATTAGATATGAAGAATTTCAGATCACAGAAAACTCATTGGGAATTCTTTGGCTGACTGATTTAGAGTCACTCATTAATTAAGTGTCATGTGGAAGGATGATCGGCTGTGTCCACAAAAACCACTCATTCTAGTCACTGACTGAGAGCAAATGAAGAAACCTGTTTTCAGTGTGAATATCGTAGAGCAAGCAAAAGAGCAAGAAAGCTGCCCAGAGTGTGTTTTCTTCACTAATCTCAGGGCAACATGGATCAGCAGCTGCTTCCAGAACAACCAAAAGTAATGTGAAGCAAAAGAAATGAAAGTGCTACAAAGTAACTAGGGACATATGAAAAAGAATAAGTCAAATGAAATGAATAAAATGTTCATAGTGGTTGATGTGAAAATAAGAATAGATGAGATATTAGAATAGCAGACAAAAAAGAGAATTAAAAACTGTAGTATCGGGTGAAAGACTAACTAATAATACAGTACAGAGAAAAAGGTGCCAAAACTAAGATTGGGAAACAAGAAGTTTGTGGTGAAAAGTTGTGAAGAATACTGATCTACATTCTAGATGAAGCAAAAGAGAAAATGGGGAATGGGGACACTGTTGGAAGAAGTGATAGCTGTGAAATTTCTCAAATTGGTAAGTGATTCTAATTTGTATATTCAGGAAGTGTAACATATCCAAAACTATGCTAATTAAATCATTAACAAGGCATATAATATGAAAAATGTGTTGCCATCAAGTCAAAAAGGAAAAATATGTCAAAGAAGCTAAAGCTATTTGGCAGATTATCTGTGTGTTGTTTACTTTTTAACAATAAAAATATGGTAGACAACAAGACAAAATGTTCAAAATGCAAAATATGAAACTAATTTTTTGTAAAAAGCAATATAAATGTAAGTTTAGACAAAATATCAATTCAGAGGAGGTTTATACAACAAACTCACTAAAATCAGGTGTAAATAAAAATAAAACACATATGTAAATATAAGAAATATTAAATATATATACATATAAAACTATGCTAATTTTATGATGGGAAAAATAAAAACAAAACTACAATCTTATAAAATGGATAAACACAAACTCATGGCATGGCAATTATTTTATTAATAGAGTTGAAACATTCTACAACCATTTGGTATTTATGAGACTTATGGAGAACTTACAAATTTATTTTAAATTGAATATATATATTTATATGAATGTGGCAGCCACTAGATAATATACATATTTTAAAATAATATTCATATAATGACATTTTCAACATACTGTATATAAAGCAAGAGTGACACAACTATAATGAGTAAGATAGAATACAACTGATAAAACATTTCAATGACATTTTCAATAATATAGCTACTTAAATTGATAAAATTTGGAAGATAAAAAAATTTGAATAGACACCTAATGAGTTTTATACAATGAGCAATCATAGAATCCAAAATACAGTACCTGGAAGAGACAATCCTTGCAAGTAAACACATATTAGTCTTAACATATTTCCCAGATTTAAACTCTTAGCAATCACAACAAATAACAAATGAATGTCAATAGAGTAATCTAATCTCTTCTACATTATGAAAAATTTAGAAATCAAACATAAAGGGAAAGGGATCTAGCTCAGTGATTCCAGGGCTTGCCTTGCACAAGGACCCAGATTCGATCCCTGGTAACCACATACAGCAATGCTGGGTTGTGGAGACTCATGCCCATGAGCCATCAGTACCACGCATCACAATGTCAGGTGTGGTGGCTCATGCCTGTAATCCCAGCACTCAGAAGGCAGAGAAAGGAGGATTGCTGTGAGTTCCAGGCTTGCCTGAACCACATAGTGAGTTCAGGACCAGCCTGAACTACAAAGTAAGACTCTGTCTTAAAAAACAAAACAAAACTCCAAAACAGACATGAAGATAAAGTAGCCAAATAGCTAAACTTATTTGTTTTTTAAAAAAGTGAAACACAAAAACAAGCATGTAATTTCCTTTTATTAAGTAATTGAAAATATTGAAGAAATGAATATTTATGTAAATTTACTGAAGCTTGTATGGCATTTAATAAAGCTAGCTGTTAGAAAAACTTATACTTTGAATGTTTATAAAACAAAATACAACCAAGTCACCTCTAGCCAAATTCTTCTTTTCATTCCTTTTATTAGACAGTATTAAGGTTCTCTACCTTTCTGCATCTATTGGATGATATTCCTTTCATGTTGGAATTTTTAAATTCCTCTATTTACTGTTTCAGATATATGACATTCATGAAGGTACAAGATACATGCTTGTGTTGTGGTTTCTAGTCAGTTCCAGAAACTTCCATGCTGAGTAAGGAATAGCATACAACTCCAGGTGTTTCTAAGACAGAGCTGATGACAACTACAATATTTTAAGCAGAGCTGGGTTGTAACCATTTCAAACCCAAGCTCTGTACTTAAGAACTCCCTGGAAGTTGTGGTGGCTTTGATGGCCTTGGTGGTAGCCTGAGAAGTGAAGCTGAATGTTGTGTTCGCAGTCTCCGCTGCTCCTAACACACATTTTCCTTCCCAGTAGACATGTTTCCACCAAAATTGTGAGAATAGGCTGTGAATCCAAGAGAAGTGTAAATTTGCTTTTGAGGATGAAGGATTTTGCAGGATGTTTGCAGTCCTTGGCCAGTAATATATTCTTTCTAGCTGAATTTGTTCTTTCTCCCTTGTGGTCTGTCGGCTGTATAGGGCTAAAAATTACTTACAACGTAAAAATGGGGCAGGTTGATCTTTATCTTCATTATATGAACCCTGCAGAGGTCGGGGTCATTGAATATATGCTGGGTTTTACAGAAAATGGAATTAATATCTTTAAAGCTACACATTTAATAATTTATAAATTTATGTTTGCTGTACTAGGGGTTGAACCCAAGACCTTTTCACTGAGCTATATCACTAGCCCCTTTATTACTGTTTTGTATTTTGAGATAGAATCTTTCTGAGTTGCAGAATTGCCGAGGCCATATGTAACCTTGTGATTCTTTTACCTCTATTTCCTGGAGTGCTGGAATTATAGGCATATGCCAAACAGCTAGCTCAAACGTAGTAATTTTTACTTTTTTATAGTCACAGTTTTATTGAGAGTTAAGTACATTATGAGTAGTGAATTCTTCATAGGAGTTAATACTTGTATAATTATTCATATATAAATAAATTGAAAATATAATTTACTAGAATGTTGAGATTACTCCACACAATTGAGGATTGATTTCTTGTAAGTACATCCCATCTAAGAACAGTGAAGGTTTAGAAGTGATCAAAATGTAGCTAGTGATTTTATGGCCAATTCATTGTACTGAGAATATGGATAGGGAAAACACATCTTAATATTTTTCATATACAGTGTTTCAATCTGTAGTTAGAAGTGACATATTCTTTGTAACCTACCGGGACAAAATGACTTAATTTTTTACTAAAATAGTAACACTGAGAAAAACAAAAGCTAAATCCCTAGAATAACAATAAAAAGAAACTTAGTAAACTTGTATGCATTTTGTTTTCATTTATAATTGTTATGTTCTGTAATGTTTTATTAGAAGTATTAGATCTATGATATTTATATATTTTCTTCAGTTGAGTAATTATCATGGGTGAAATCATTCTACTCTATGCTGTTGTAGCTATTGTGTTTCTCCTTTATGATACTTCCAGCCTCAGTTGTTAATGATTTTATCTTATTTTCTCTCTTAGATTCAGCACTAGTTTTACTGTGAGCAACTAATAACATTCTTCTGACCTGTGTGATCCAAAAATGCTTTCTGTGTATTAGCTAGTTTTTCGAGTTCAAAAAGGATGTATATAACATTATGATATAGATGGTGGAACTGAGGTAGACAATAGTTAAATAATACAAAGGTTAGGATATACAACTAATAAATGATGGAGGCAGATTATAAGATGTGAAAGAGTAAGAAAAACAATACACATATCCTAAAATGTTGCCTACTTCTTGTCTCTCTTACGGTGCTCAGCTGATATTTGTTCAATAGTTCAGAGTTTGTGTTTTAGTTTAAGAGACAAAATTTAGAATTTTAAAAATCATGATTCTTTGCTTAGTTAGGTCTCAGTAAGAATGCAAGAATTGTAAAAGATATTATGGCAAGTTCTATGATGAGTCTGATCTTTTTCAATAAATTTTAGGTGGTATCAATATGGATACGATGCCTACATTACAGCACATTGAGTCTTGTATTTATGCTCTCTATAATTAAATTCATCTTGAAATATAATTTGTTTCATATTAGAAATGAGAGTAAGGTTAGATTAACTGGCTACCCAAATCCTGCAGTATTTAATACTGAGGATTTCTTACCTCAATCAGTACGTCATTACAAAAGTTGAAATAGTTGCGATTAATTTACATTTAAAGAAACAGTAAATATCACATTTGTATAAACAAAGAAATTAAGTAAGCTGATGTCTTTTGAAACATTTGCAAGGGAAAGAATAAGGAAGAAAGAGAAAATCAGTTAAGCATAGATTTCATAACAATGGAGAAAAAAATCAATAAAAATAACTAGTTCATTTTAGAAATTAAATTAATATTTTAGTTTAAAATCCTCTGACATTATTTTGGGAAACTTACAACCAATTAATTTACACCTCTCTTTTTTATTTATTGAGACAAACAGTAGATTATTATAGCAATACATATTTAGATCTTTGAAGTAAGCATTTGTCAATGACTAAAATAACTATGTTTAATACACAGTATTTCCATGTTATTGCAAATAGCTGTTAATTAGAAATTATTATAAGGCAGTTACATTCAGCTGAGCCTTCAGCATAAATAAATAATTAAGGCACTTTAATCAGTTGGCATTATAAAAAGAGTAAAAGTACTGTACCCACCTACTTCCTTGGGGATAAATAGCAATGCCTAATATTCTAAATAGGCATCAGTCTCCTTAGCTCATTTCCTTTCCAGAAATTCCTTGTAAGCTTGCTATCAATATCACGGAGGTGACTGTACTTGCAATCTCATGGGTTGATTGTGGTTTTGCCTCACTTCTTACTCATTTTATGAATTTCCATCAGATCTTATTAGCTTGGCTCACTTTTGTCCCTCTTATGCTGGTGGCTTTGCTCCCTACACCATCCCAGGGACAATGGGCTCCTGACAGCCCACTTTCTGGTTCCCTGTCTGCCCTTCTTAAGAAAAACTTTTCTTTTTCTGGATACATTTTTCCTACTCTTTACCTCCATTGTTCTTAGAATTCAACCATTGATTTTAGAGAACAAAGCACACATTTTGGATATCTAGCAGGTTGGGAGATATAGTTCCCTTGCTTAGATTATTTTTGCTTATAAGAATTACTTGCTGCCCTGAAACATTTTTGGATTACTTGATGCCTTATATCCTTCAGGAAAACCTCAAATTAATTTCACTATCAAAATTGTTAAAGAAGTAAAATTAAGCAACTTTACATTCTAATGTGATGGTAATGCAACTTGATGTACTTTAAAAAGTAGAGAAAAACTGAATTGAAAATACACAGCTTAATATTTACATATTTTCTTTTTAACAAAATGTTCTATTTTACCATCCAAAAGAAATATGCGAGCTGTAGATGTGAATTTACAAGTAAATACAATTTGACTGCCCAAATAAGCATTCTAAGATTATAATCTCCAAAATGTGAAGCACTTTTTACAGTGTAAAACTATATTGATTTTTAAGTACTCCTTAGAATGGAACTTAACATGTACCATCACTGATAGTTTTATGAGTAAATAACCAGAATAAATAACCAGATGTGAGATAAGTCACGTTTAGTTGACAGATTGTCTGTGTTAACATGCGTCAGTGCAGGCTGAGTATTATTTTCATCATGTCTTCCAAAGATGCTCAAATTGTCTAAACCCTGAAAAGCTGAGTCTTAATTCTGAGTATAGGATTTAGTTAAATTCCATAGTCTCAAAATGTTGAAGATGAAAGACCCATCTCACAGGAAAGATCTGCTTATGTGAATTAAGTGCATTTTGACAGTCTGCACAAATATAGAGACATTAGGCTGAGTGGCCACATGTGTATGCACATGTTTAGTGTTAAGGCCATAAAGCAAACATGAACAATCAAGGCCATCATGTTGATTTGGGAGCATTTGTCTTCCAAAACTTCACAAAATCTGGACCACAGCTTGGGAAATATTCAGAAGAGCTTTAATAAATTATGCTTCATTCTCAGTTGCAAGATATTGCACTCATAGGCTAAACTCAGTGACTACCTTAAACTTTTCCTCTACATTTGTTAGAACCAACAGGCAAAAATGGCAAAATCTATGTATCATCGCTGCCCTCTGTCATATTTTACCAGAAGACAACAATCAGTTAGCTCCCTTAAGCCTGACTGTCTCTGCTGACACATTTAAAGCATTCTTGCAAAATTTGCTAATATACTTTATGAGCAGGATCCCCTTACTGTTGCCATATAGAATGAGATATTTGAACACATGCACACAGGATGTTCCCCCTAGGCGGCTGGTCATTGTTGGCAACTCAGAGACAACAACAGCAAGTTTTTGTTTGGTTGTTATGGTTTTAGACAAACATTTCCAGCTTGTTATTTGTGGTTAGGATGAAGTCTTCACAATTATCATGATTCAAATAATTTATATCAAACTATCATTTTTGTTGATCAGCTGGAGCAATAGTTTTCACAATTTTCTTTTTTTTATAATTAATTAAATTTTCCTTCTAAACAAATCTTTCATAGATAAAGCGAGTAAAAGAAAAATCATGTAGTTGTAAAATGTTACATAGAACAAGAGTGTCACTTAATCTGCTAGCTGTTTTACTTTCAAGCAACATCTCAGATATGTTCAACTACACAAGGGCTCTTCACAACACTCTGTGAAAATTACTTAAGACAAGGATGGCGTAAAATAAATGATTCTCTTCCTGTGTTAGACTGACTCAGTCAGTGAGGCCATTATCCCAGTGACACAATACTTGGAGGTCACTTGGTAACAAGAAGAGAGGCCAGAACACCGCTCCTCATGGATTAACAGTCTCATCCTTTGTGTGAGGTTTGTATAGACATCTTACAACATTTTTTAAAAAGTAAAGCTTTTATTAGTATATCATATATATGAATCATGTGTATATATATATATATATATATGAATCACACACACAATATATATATATATATATATATATATATAGATATATACATATATCTATATATATATATGCTTGTGTATATATCTATATATATATATATATATGCGTGTGTGTGTGATATACTATAAAGCATGCTACTGGCATCTTTAATTAAGTACTAAATACTCATTCCATTTGCTTGTCATAACCATGAGACATTTTCTCTCTATAATGAAAATCGGCAAAATTCCAGTTGGAGTCCTCCTGTATCAACATCACAATGTTTCCTGCCAGGGAACATCAGTGAGAAACTAAGAAGTTGTGACCTAGGACACTGTTCTAAAAGTTTGGAGTCTCCGTATTTACTCACTAAATAAGGTCACAAGGCTACCGGTGCATTAGGTAGATTTCAAATCCTAACTCTGGTTCTCAGATTATCAGAAAGACACGCCGCCCTCAGACACAAAGACCAAGCCATTCCTGAAGCGTAGGAGGCCAAATCATGGCTGCCACTGAGTATCAGAGTCACTCCCCTTTTTCCTAGTCATGTGGATAGAATCATAAAATAAAATAAATCTCCTCTTTCTCACTTTGCAAATAAACACAAATTTATTGAATACATCCCTAATAATGGAACATATGTCACCTAGAGAAGGGTTATCCTTCAACTAAGATGTAAAGCATTTCTCTTTTACTCTATTCTGGATCTGATCTCTGCAAGGAGCAGGAATGTACTGACCTGCTACAAACTGTCCAAGCCTCCTCTGCTCTAAATTGGAGACATATTTGAGAAATAAATACTACAACTCTCTTTTTGAGGTGAATCGCTGCTAGGGCAGCTCAATTAGTCTAGAGGTAGAAAGAGTTTCTGCTGTTAAATGTAGCTTATGTAAGGCCAAAGCTGTAATTTATAAAAAGGTTATTTAAAATGCTTTCACTGCTTCTAAGAATGCTGGATAAGCAACCCATAATCTGCCCAGTGAGGGCCTTATGTCAAGGACAGGCTATAATTTTTGGTTGATTCTTATCTTGAATCTTCATTAGCACCAGAATGAAGAAGGGATAAAGAAAACAGTCAGAAAGGTTAAGCATGAGGTATTTATATAGTTGGTCCAGTGGTATAACACCATAAGAAAAGATACAGTGAGAATGTACAGCCACTTTAAAATATTTGGCAGAACTGTCATTCTACATTATTTATGGAACAAGATCAGGAAAAATGGACTTCCTCAACTTTTTGGCTCCTTATGCAAAGGTTCTAGGAGAGCAACAAGCTGATATGATGTGAGCAGTTACAGAAAATAAATGTTAACATTTTTCTTCAAAATTTAAAGCATCCATATGGTTAAACAACTCAACTCACTTTGACTTTAATGTGTATATTTTTATTCCCAATTATGTGATAACTCCCTGGGGATAGGCTCCTTAGCAAAGGACTTATGAATAAGTTTCGGAGGCTTAGAACCAAGCACAGTTAGTTCCCTGAAAGTGGAGTGTGTCCAAAATCTTTGCAAGTTCTACTGTATAACTCAGATCTAAGGATCAGGAGCCAAAGTCGCGGTCAACTATGACAGCGATCTCTTTCTATAAGTTAGAAGATCAGCATCAATAAATGTTTTCATTTATCGCATGCTTTGAAAATTCTGCTGTCTGTTTCTTTTGTCTGATGGTGCTAGTTTTTCTATAGTAGGTGAATTTTGAGTGCTGGTTTAGATCTTTGGAATAGAGTCTAGCTTCCGGTCAAGACAATGGTGACTGGCTGCCTTTAGAGCTGCTTGTCCTCGGCTTGTAATATGTGAGGTACTATAAATTTAATCTGCAAACACATAGGAGTGTCATAGTGTGCAGATGCATTCATACTGGAGAGTTTTCTATTCCATCTAAGTCTGTGATAAAATTAGTGGCATAATATCTCTTGCCATGTTTTCTTGTCATTGGCCTAATCTCTAGTTTACTCTATTCACTGAGGGATTTAATTTAGGGACTGCCTCTTAAACTTCCAACATTGGACAGACCCTGTAATTAGTTTTCTTTCTCTACTTTGTATTCTTCAAAGCCCACTCACTAGAATCCAAGATCCATGTTAGCTCTCATGTTCTTTGATGTCACATATCCTTTCTCATTCTCCTGCCGATAATGTTGGATTCTTTACTTCTGACCACACGGACCAGGACCTGTTCTCTCTCATGTGTTGATAAAACACACAGTCTGGATTCTACAAACATAGGGATAAAAATCCAAAGAGAAACAAAAACTCTTGTCCCAAGCACAAGCCTCACAGTAGACTCATAATTTCACATCTAGTTGGACTTTTGAAGAAGCACAAAGTATTCTCTGCTGTCCCTGTCAATTCTTTTGATCATTTTTGTTTATTTAAACTTGACCAATATTCTTAAACCATTTTCACTGAGGTCTACTTTTTCACTCCTGAGACTTACCTCCATCACACTATACATAGGAAATATGGACCTCTCCTTCTAGGTGACACAAATTTCTGACTTTGAAGAGCAATCACTTGCTGCCACCCTTGATGCTTTCTCAGTGGATGTGTTTCTCTCACCTTCCCTCCATCATTTTGATTTTATCTTTTACTTCTTTCTCTACTGTGTTTAATTCCAGAAAATGGTATGTTACAGCCTTGAAAACTTCCTAAGAGACTACCAATTCATGAATTATTGGCAATTGATTAAATATTAATTGTACATCACTTTAACTTTATCCTCAATTCATAAGACCTATGTGCTTTAAAACTTATGTCCTCATTTCTATTTTCACCAAATAAATTGAATATTGAGACTAAGGAATTTTATGTCTGACTAGTTTCAGAAAATGGCAGGTTCTGGCACCTTTCACTGACTCAAGTCATCTTTAAATTATGTACCCTTGTATTCTCTGTCTCCCGTGCTTTTCTTAAAAACTATTTTTACTTTTATAACATCATTTAAATCTTTTAGAAGATCTAGTTCAAGGCTGGGGATTTAGCTCAGTGGTTCTGGTGCCTGTCTTGCAAGTCCAAGGGCCTGGGTTCGATCCCTGGTAACCACATACAACAATGCGGACTGTGGAGACACATCCTTCAGAGATCAGAACCACATACCACAGTGCCAGGAGTGGTGGCTCAGGCCTGTAATTCCAGCACTTGGGGAGCACAGGCAGGAAGATTGCTGTGAGTTCAAGGCTGAGCTCAGGGCCAGCCTAAACTACAAAGCAAGACCCTGTTTAAAAAAGTAAATAAATAAAAAGATCTAGTTCAAAATTTATATCATTTACTAAGGATAGAGAAGAGATGATCATTCCCTGGAGATCCAAAAGCATATATCAAATTTCTGCAAAACAAACCTAAATCCTCAAGAACTGTCAATGTTAAAAGAAGTAGAACCATATAGCGGTGGTCATTTCAGGAATCTGAAGAAAAAGTGACTCACCAAGCTGGAGAACTTTGATAAACTCAAGAGAAGACGTCCGTGGAAAAAGAAAAAGATAGAAGACAAGCTGAGTGGAAATATTAAAGACTCTTTGGTAAAGAGAGAAAATTTAAAAGATGAACCAACCCTCTGGGAAAGACAATAGGGTATCAAATCTTTATCCCATTAAATATTGACTTATCAGTGTCTCAGGCATCAGTGGGATTACAGGAGAAGAAATAGTGATAATCAAGGGAACATACCTTCAGTAGAAGAGTTCTAACTTCCATTCTGTCCTGTACTATTTTCCCTTAAGTCTTATTTATTTACATGAAAGGTGAAATACTATGGAGTTTTTTTGATTCTAAGGAGCAATATATATGAAAAAAGTCAGAATTCATTGATTTGTCATTTCTTTTGATGCCATTCACTCATGACAAGAATTGTAAAATTTGAAAATTTTTCTCTACAGCATGTGCTTTTTGTCTTTGATATGTAGTTTTTTAAATACTCAAAACTAAAGGTTAACTAAAAAGAAGCATAGTCTTCAAGCAACATGGTCTTTCTTGGCTGGATTCTGTTTGAGTTTGACTGTGTAGGGAATGGGTCTGCACTGCAGAGCTGGCCCTGTGGATCAAGTTCTCACTTTGAGATTTGTGTTCATCCTAGATATATGTGATATTTGAGGTTTCCCTTTCTGTTGAATCTCGTGTTTGTGTCATATGTTGAAGAATTTGGATAGAATTAAGGTTTTGTGTGGAATTTAGACATTTCTGGGCTTTTAGAATCAAATTGATTTTTTTTCTTTTGACAAATTCCCATGAATTTTTAAAATGCATTTCTTTTCCTGGATTGGGCAGGTAGAGAAAATTCAGACTGTCAAGTTACCACTCATCCTAATAACTAAAATAACAGTGGACAATGACCACAGATAGCCTCAGAGTTCACGGCAGCTTGACTTAACTTTCACAGTGTTTTCTGACTGAGTCCTAATCTGTTTTTAAACATTATATATTCTTTAAAAGCCTGTACTTTAAAACTATTTCTCTACCCTTCTGAGATATAAACTTTTCTATTGGTTTTCCAGTATAGGAGTTTGGCAACATCTTTCTAACTATCATCAGAGGACCTTGTCTTCCAGTCTCTCAGAAGCCTAGGAACCTAATTTTAAAGAGTGAAAATAGCAAGTGGATAAATTCTAATTACAGAAGACAATTAGCAAACTTGATAATAACATATCCACAACTGGCCAAGCTCTTCTCATGTCCTCTACTTGTTTTTACTCTTTTCTCTTTCCCTCTCCTCTTTTCATTTTGGTGGAATTGAGTCTGCCTCATTGCGATAGTCTAAAATCAATACCTTCCTTTTATTTAATTTTGCCCACTGAAATTCTTCAACACATATACATAGAATTTATAGTTTATCAAGCCTGTGAAACTCAAAAATTCAAGAAATAAATGCTGCTATTGCTCTTATTTTTGTTTTTTTACCAGAGACACACTGAGATCTTTAAAGATTAAACTGCTCACTCAAAGTAAACCCTTAAGGAGAAGAGCTAAAAATTGAATGTTAACAGTCTGGCACCACAATCTATGCTCTTAACCCAGTGCAATACCATTGTCTGGATAAATTCTGAAATCATAGCCATTAGGACAGAGAAAAGGAGGAAAAATAACACAAACACAAACACATAATTGTATGGGGTATTGTAAAACAGTGCAGCTCATTTCTGTGTGAATGGAACAGTTCGACTGGGGCAGAATTTGAGCAAGAGAAAGAGCGGAGGGAATGAAGGAAGAGAAGGGGAATGGGAGAGAAAGAAGCAAGATGTAACATGTAATTACAAAGTCCTTAGGATGAATATTATCCTTACATGTATCTGAAATATACCAATGAAATAAAAAGAAAGAGAACAGGCTTGGTTTAAAAATAAGCACAGTTCTTAGGACAGAGTCTAGAGACAACCTGATACAGATCAAGGTGTGTTCCATAGTTGGTTAACTTGTTGGATTTTTTGCAGTAATGTGGCATATTTCCAAAACTTCAAGGACATAGATTCCTTCTTAAAGTTAATCTAACAATATAACAATTATACCTTTTGTGAAATAATTATTCTTGATCCTTGACATGTTTTTGAATGTATACCCTATACTATATATCTATATCTTCAAGTTGTGTCTGCTTTCCTCTGTTACAAATGCAGGATATCTCAGAAGACAGGTATTTAAATAAAGAGAAGATACTGGTAAATTCTAGATAGTTGGCTTTCTATAAAGAAAGTCTTGCCTTTAAAATAATTGAGGGAAAACACCA
Organism: Petromus typicus; assembly: GCA_004026965.1. Lineage (NCBI taxonomy): Eukaryota > Metazoa > Chordata > Mammalia > Rodentia > Petromuridae > Petromus > Petromus typicus. The sequence continues at coordinate 62,435 of PVIR01002634.1, forward strand.
CTAAGGAGACTTGTTTCAGAACTTTTGAGAGGTATTCCTTTTCTTCTGATACAGAATTTTGTTCTTTTGGCCAGTTGGACCTGACTTGCACATGACTGTCCCGAATCACTGCATCTCAGGAGAGGAGGCCAAAGGCTGCTTTCCATGTTGCTCTTTAGCAGATCTGTGCTGCTTGCTATGCTCACCTGACCTGGATCATAATCCCAACTATATCTGCTAAACATAGTTCATTGAAACTTTTCTCCAGGTAATAACCGTCATGCGTGACTATGAACTCCGATTCTGCTCAGCTGATTTCCATTAGTCAGTATTCAATTCTGATGGGAATCTTTCATTGTCAGTTTCAAACTTTCCTTGGTATTCTCCTTATAGTTCTTGAGCCAGCAATGTAGGCCATTGATCAGAATGCGAAGCTCACAGCCCTCAGTTCGGTGTACAACTTCTTTCCTTAAGAAGACAAAAACAATCACATTAAAAGCTGAGTGTTTAAGTTAAAGATTCACGCTCATGCACATAATAGATATGGTAATTTCTTAATTTCTACTGATTAAATCATAATCTAATCAGTTCATCTTTCATAATAATGTATAGATACATGCTGAGAATAAAACACTGAACTAATTTCGCCCCCCCAAAAAAACCCCCAAAAACAAAAAAAACAAAAAAACAAAAGATCATCTAGCCATTGTGGTAGCTGTATACATCCATCTTCCTATGGTTCACAGTTCATCAGTACTAGCTACCTGTGATGTCCTTCTTTAACTGTCTCAGCTTACACGCACATCAAGCTCATCAGAGACCATATCTATTCCTGCCTCTGTGCTGTTTTCTCTCACATTTCCTCACAGAAACCTAATCTTGGATGATCCAAAGCATATATTTTCTCTGGACCCACAAAGAGACAGGCCCCTCAGCAATGGGATGTTCTGTTATAAATCGGTCACCTCTTCCTTTGGGATCCTCTAACTGTACTGCTTGTAATTTTTCCACATTTCTCAGGCCCAATCAAACTCACACAGTCTCTGAAAAATTATGTCAACGCTTGAACCACCCGCATTCTACTCTCTCCAACTATTTGATGACCATTTCTAATTAATAGAAAATTACAGCCACATGTTGGGAGCTCCTCAGTTTTCAGAACCAAATAGATACACAGCTCTGCTACTCCAAGTGTGATCTGCTCTCAAGCCGCCTGGGAAGCACCTGGAGATTTGTTAAAAATGCAAAATCCAACCCAGACCTACTGAACCAAAATGTGCATTTCTCAAGGTTCCTCGTGTGTGTGTGTGTGTGTGTGTGTGTGTGTGTGTGTGTGTGTGTACTCAAGGTTCCTCATGTGTGTGTGTGTGTGTGTGTGTGTGTACTAAACTTGGAAGTTCTGAAATGACAAAAGAAACAGATGGTTTCCTTTTTTCTTGTGTTTTTTCCTAAACAAGGCATATTTTTCCCCTCTCCTTCGCATCCCACTGACACTTTTGCTGAGACTATTTCTTCTCTCCTCATAGCGTTTATTCAGTTTATCTCTTGACCACAATGCTCTGTACTCATTAAAAAAAAAAAACTCTTAAATTTCTTCATTAATTCCTCACATTTACCCAATTAAAATAAAATTAGCCCATCAGTTACTGGCCTGTTTTGTTTTTTTTTTTCTTCAGAAACAGACTTCTCAAATCTGATTTTTATTATCACTGTGTCTTTTTCTTTATCTAGCACTTCCTAGTCAACCCATCACCTCTGGGCCAGCACTCCATTAGATATGGGTCTTACTAAGTTTGTTCAGTGTCTTGGAGTTTCTCCCTGTACTGTATTTTCTTTATTATCTGCAGCTCTTAACATTGCAGGCAACTATATATGAATGAATAAAGGACAATCCAAATGATTTGATATTTTAAGTCTTACCTTCCCTTTATTTTCTCCCAAATGTAAACTTTCTAATCATTTCCAAACATTGATATCCAAAGAAAACAAGTAGACATTAAAGTATATATAAACTTATTTTTATTTTTTGTGACTGTTCTATGTTCAGTGCACAGAATAATAAGACTCTCAAATTTTATCAATATACTTTAAATGATGTGTTTTTTATGATCTACTAAGAGTTTCTTTATTCACATAGGTCACATAGTAATTACTCCTTACATAAATAAATCACCCAACCTATTTCATTTTCCTTTTACTGCTCCAAGAATAGACTTATTCTTACATCAAAAGATGTTCTTATGTGGTGAAAAAAAAAAAAAAAAAAAAGCAGGATACAAATAAGGAGCTTTTCTCCTCTTTTATTCCTGGGATTTTTCCTTTATTTAACTTGGAAGTCTTTTCATGTTTATGAACTACTGGGTTTTTCCCCTTTCCATTATTTGGATGTCTCTTAGAAGTAGCTATATGAATTAATGAGAAAAGAAGAGAGAATTTCTTAAGCCTTGTATTATAGAATTCAGAAATTTGAAGCTTATCCACTTTCATTCTCAAAGATTGCTGGGACTCTTCTAGATGAATTTAAGTCTTCCCTGTTCCTATGCCTGCATAATTCCCTAGTTTGCTGCCTTTATGCAGGGAAAGATCTAGACAGCCATTAATTGGTCTGCATTCTGCAGAAAGACAATGGGCAGGAGGTCAGATATGCTTACTACAATTGTGTTTCTTCCTGGTTCAGTCAGGAAAATGGAAGACCCTAAGTTTATGCATTTTTACATGTGTAAATATGTATATACCTCCTTTTTAGTAAATTCAGTTTCTATATTATGGTATCATTTATTTATCAAGAATTTCTTCTTTTAATATGGAAAATTTTGAAAAATTTTGAGGATTGAGTTTGAGAAAACATTAATAAAATAGTCTATTAGAAGTGGCCATAAAGAGTTATTACAACAAAAGCACAGGCAATGGAATAAACTGCTCTATGAAACTGCAACAGAAATAAAATTGCAGTATCACATCAAACTAAAATGCTTCTGCACAGCAAGGCAAACCCACAACATGGAGAGACAGTTTATGAAATGATAGAAAATATTTGTGAACTAAATATCTAATGAAAGATTCATTTCCAAAATATGTAAGAAAATTCTACCACTGAAAAGTGGAAAATCAAACAAAAATCCAAATAACCTGATTTAAAATTTACCAGGGACTTGACCAGGGACTCTGAATTATCGCACGATGTAGGATGATTTATGCCAAGTATGTCATAAACTATGTAGTTCTTTCTATATGCCCATCACTGTAATGTAAAACTACATTTGTGATTACACATTTTAATTTTTTTGGTGATTTCCCTTGTAATATTTTATTTAATTATATAATATTTATGCTACACTAATCATTGCAATTAAATAAAAGATGCTATCATTAAAGATCAGGAAAATACTAATCAGAATTACAGCGAGGCATTTTACATATTTCAGGGCTCTATACATATGTAGTAGTACCTGAGTTCCCCAATATTTTTTTTTTTGCAAACCATTTGGTTCACAAACAGAAGCACTTGGTAATTTTTTTGTGTGATGAGCACAGCTGTGGCCATCTGTCCCACACCAGCGATAACGTGGTAGTCTTTTCCAGAATCATGTAATAAATTAAGTCAATGAACCAAAGTATCACTATCTAACTGTCTATCTTTCTTTCTACCTGTCTGTCATCTGTCTTTCTATATGTTAAAGTTTGGAATCCTTGTCCATTGTTGATAAGAATGTAAAATGGTGCAGTTTCAGTGGAAAATAGTATAAAATTTCATTCAAAAATTTAAAATATAACCGCTACATGATACAGCATCCTACTGTGGATATTTATGCAAAATAATTGAAATCATTCCATGAAAGAGATATGAACACTCCTATGTCCATTGAAGTCTGCTTGCTGGGGACTAGAGAAGGGAAATGGGATGTTACTATTCATTTGGCATCAAGGCTGTCAAGGAAATGAATGAGCTCTCATGATCTGCTGTGAGACTCTGTACCCATGGTAAAGTACTTTTAAATCTTTGAGGGGAGAGCATATTTCAAGTTAAGTGCTTTTACCACATTTTTTACAATACAAGCAATTTTAAAAGTGAAACAACTATATATAGGGTAAGGTTGGCTAGTAATAGTTACCTGTTGTAAATAATATAAAAATAATAAAAATGCACATGAAGATTTTTAATAGTATACATATAGCTTTCAGTGAACTCAAGTATGTTCGGATGGATTAAATACCGAGTTGTTAAAGAAAAAGCCACAAAGCAAGACAGCCTAAACCCAAAGGTAAACTTTGTTACTAATGCTTTTGGTGGTTATGCCTTGTATTGCCATTAACATTAGTAAAGATGCTAATTTTTTTTTAAATTAATGACTGTCAGCTGTGAGCATCTTGGGATATTTCTTGAAATTTGAGTTTGATGCAAAAATTAAGATTTGACTACATACCCATGTTAATATACATGTTAAGTGAAACAAGGAAGTTGTATTATTAAAATATGAAATCAGTTTTCCATTTTTGCATTTTATTCTGTTTTCCTTGAACATTTACAACATTTATAAACAATAAAATGTATAGGCAGTATAGCATTGTGGTATCGGAGAGTCAGAAAACTATGTCAAACATGCTGAATTCCTCCTTTACAGACCAGGTTCTGAATTTCAATGGTGTATCTGTACACCAGATGGCTCTACAGTCTTAGTAGCAGTTGTTTCCCAGTGACATAGCATACAAATAAATTCTCCCTTAAATAAAAACACATATAACAAAAGCTATGTGTCCACATATTTAGCTATTTTATGACACATAGGCCACTAGATAGCATGGATTAGCTAAGTTTTGGCTGTTTTTACCAATTTCCCCCAACTCGTGCAATCAAGGAAAATTTCCATACTAATTATTTGTGTTCAAGCCATATGAGAAAGCTTTGGACATAAGCTGTGTAATTCATTCTGATTGCTACTAAGTAATTCTTTACAGACCTGTAAATCAAAACTGTGGCTGATTTTCAGCAACATAATTTTCATGTTTTAGAAATTTGGCTAATTAAAACTTTATGAGTGGACGATGGAATGGAGAGGTCCTATATTTGAGAATACAATTAGAACAGTAGCTAGACAAGAAGACACATTTTACCAGTGTGTGTGTGTGTGTGTGTGTGTGTGTGTATGTGTGTGTTATGCATAAGCATGCATGCATATGAATTTTATTTCAGAAATGGATAAAGTTATTAATATGTTTAGACGATAATTTTCTCTGTCCTTTAAGTCTCCTAGAGTCCTGCTTGGCTTCGCCCTCTGTCAGCAGTCCTGCTTTCTCCTTTCCAGTGCACCATGGTGCTGTCCACCACACTTCTCTGGGTTGATTTTCTGTCTAAACAAAACATGGACCAAGTGGACCAAGAAGTTTCAATAGGATTTCTCCAGGGAAGAATTTTTTTACTAAGCATTCTCTAACAACAACAACAAAAAGGAAATAAATAAACATTTAAAGAAAGAAGAGTCAGAGGTTTGGAGAGAAGTTTTTGGTTCTCCAGATGGCTATGCATGATAGCACTGAGACAACTTGACAGGATTTCCTTGGTGATTGACCTAATGATGAGCTCAGTATTATTGTCTATATATTTATCTAAAAATGCTGGTTTGCATTTGGTTTAGAACTTCATTTTTAAGGTTGCTCCAACTGTCAAAAACTAGAGTTATGAAGTAAACAACACAACAAAGTACTTTTTCTTGTGCTTTCCACTGTGTTCCCTAGTTTACCAGCTGTGAACTGGAAGCACAGGATAGAGTAATTTAACTGCCAGGGGGCAAAGAGTCTCTGGAAGAGTCTTTTGTGTAGCCGGAGTTTGGCTCACTTGCTCAATGATCCCTGAATGTGTATGCGCTTGTCTCCTTTTTTCAAAAAATCAGTTTTATTGCTACATTTTACATACACATTATGATCACACTCGACATTGATAATTTGTACCAGTACATGACACAACTTAATTTTTCTCACTTTTTCCCATTGTGTATATCTTCTTTTGGGAGTGGTAACGTTTTATTTTGTCAGCCATTTAAGTCTTACTGTAGAAACATTTAAGGATTAATTTTGGCTGTATCAAGTATTTCTTTCTGTAGGCAGGCAGATGGATTACCCTAGGCTTTATGATACAGGGAAGCGAATTAGCTCTCAGATTACTAGAATTTCAGGATTGATGGAGGTTAAGAGTAGGAAAATTTTACTGACAAAGAAAGCTCTTGCCTAAGAGAGATGGAAAGGGGACCCAAAAAATGGAGACCCGGGATCACTTTTTCCAGGGGGTATTTATGGAGCAAAGCCATAAGAGGAGGTGGGTTCAAATCTACCAGTAAGATTCAAAAAGGTGAACAAACTGTGATCAATAGACAAGATTAATATTGATTGAAAGGGAATCCAGTGGGAGAGGAAATCACATAACAAGCATACAAGAATTTTCAGTTCAGGGGTGTTTTCTGGGAGGAATGGATCAAGATCTTGGCCCTGCACTCTGGGAGACTGACGCCTACTTAGAATATCAAGTACTGCTCTTGATCCTGTATGGATGGGGTAGTTTTCTCCTTTGGTGATGTTTAAACTCTCTTTGGCTGTACTACATGTTGGCCTTTCAAGGGCCAGCCCTGTCTAATTGCCTAAAGGATGTCTAACTAGCTTCCTTCTCTATAACAATTACGTATGCAAAAGAAAGGCTTACAGGACCCTCAAGGTGGGAAGTTAAGGAAGTGCAAACACAGAAACTTTCCCTCTTCATTCATACAGACACAGGAACAGTCCTGGAAAACCTTAAAAGCTGAAAACAAAGAAGCAAAAATGCAATGTACTTGCAGCATCCAGCCTTCTCTTTCCTAACCTGCAGTAAACTATATTTTCTCTAAACTAAACTGCTAACTCATGGTCTTTCAGTGTTCACAATGGGTGGGCCACAGGGAAATCTCTTTGGGCTGCTGAGAACCAGGAAGATTCAGGTCATATGATTATTCTGAGGTTTTGGTACACAGAGACTGACCTTGGGAAGACTGATCCTGCCAGCACTAACCAAGTTCCAGTTTGGTAACGCGCTTTACTGTGAGCACATGTTCTACATGCAGAGAATCTGAAACTCATAACACCACAAACTCCCATCTCTTCTCTTGAGCTAAAGCACTTTGAGCCAGTGTTCTCCTGTTCTTAATTAGCTTCATGCCAACTACGAGGCAATTAGGAAAATTGCATACCAGTCAGCTGAGATTATTCAGAGTCATCAACCCTAAGAACCAGCTAGGCTCTTTCTTTACCATGAGAATAAGAATGAAGTTTCTAGCCCAAGTTCTTCCTCTGCCCACAGCCAACCTTGATGCTTCCCAAAGAACAAAGGAGGAGAAAAGAAGGTTACTAATATAATCAAATGATAATGTTTTCCTTAACTTTTCCTAGAAGCCTCATTTGGCCTTTTTCAATAAATCTGTGTGGCCTTGAAAGACAATGGCTTTCTCTCTTGGGAACTAAGTCCCAAACTTTCAGTAGCAATCATTTCCATGATCTGGTGGCTTTTCCAGACCTGAATAATAATAAAACTTATATTTATAACTCAAGAATACCTTGAAAGATGATAGTGGGAACAAAGGGAGGAAAAGCCCTAATACTTAAAAGTAACTCAAAGAATTTTAATCTAAGACATTTCCCCTTTTGAGGATACAAGATTTTTTTAAAAATTCAAACTTGCTTTGCAACAAAGAAACTCAACTGACTTTGGGAATTTGTGGCGGAGTATTTCCTTTCTCCCTCGTGTTTGATGAAAATACTGTTGAACTCGAGAAAGCTGGGCCTGAACCTTGCCCTAGCCAAATTCATGTCCATGGATAGAGCGCTATGGCGCCTCACTCAGAAAACAGAGGGCAAAAGAGAGAGGACACACAGCACATAGATGTGCTTTGAAAAGTATGAAGTAGCACACGGGCTAGAGTTAGACTAGAAAGTAAAAACCTCTATTTTAGGAAAAACATATAAATTTATAATATTATTTCTCCTTTTAAGAACAGATTGATTAAACACATAATGTCCAACATGATTTTGGTGGGACTATTTTCTTATTTGTGTGAGCAGTCTATGAAGGATTTTATTTACCTCCATCGTGACAAAGGGGAGGGATAGACTTTTTCCGTCCTTTTGATTCAAGGGCATTTTTCTTAGATTCAATACAGCCCTGTTTGTACGTGAAGGGGCACTGTGGGATGGAGTATTAGCGTCGAGCAGCAGTGGGGAAACCTTCAGGCATAAGGTGCATCTAGAGTGTCCTTCCGCAGCTATTCTGACTGGCTTCTCTCTGTGGCGCTGAGAATAGTTGGGTGGCCCTTAAACAGTAGGCGAAGCTGGGAGCAAGTAAGGAAGGCAATCCATTTGACCTCCAGAACTGGCCATTACTTTGTCCCCTGCTGGGTCAGCATCTCCAGAAGGGATAAGATGGTGTGGCTATAAAAAATGAACAGCTTAGAATAGCTTTAAAATGTTTATAGAACACCTATAAAACGACCCCAGAGGCTGCCTGAAAAGGATATTTTATAGCTAACGCATAGACTCCAGACTCAGGCAAACCCCCTGCTCAGCAGAGAGGCCACCTCACACTCACTAAGCCAATTTGTCCCAACCCTTTGCTTTCACCTTTCCTTTCCCCCTCTTAGTGAAGGGGACTGTAAATTAGGTGCACGCGTCCCCCCACCTCACTAGTGCATTGCATTTGACTGACAGTTCCTTAACTCTGAAGTTTCTGAGCTCCGTCTGTTGGTAGACATGCGAGCTTTGATAGGGCTGGGGCAGTTATGATACTGGGATCTGGTCAGGGGGCTCATTATGAGACTGTAGTGGTTTATGTGGTAAATGGTGAGAAAACTACCCTTCTTACTCAATTTAGGAAACACTGTAGAAGTATGTCCCTGAGAGGGATTAAATAAACCAAGAAATTACTGAAAATACGAGTGAAAAAACTGAGACATTCCAAAGCTTCAGACCATGTGGATATTGTATAATTCCTTTTTATTATTCAATATATTTTATTAAGATGTTAGTATATGCTAAAAGCATAATTTTTTAGCGTAAATAAGCTACAGTATGATGAGATAAATTGAATCATTACTATCTCATATTGTTTATAGCCTCAATTATTAAATAATTTATGTTTATTTCATACTTTTGAAAGACGATGGAAATTTTCTTGCTTTGATGATTTGAGATTAACAATTTTTCTGTCAAATGAGACTCTGAAAATTTTAAGATTTTTTAAAAATATACTTAATCAGCCTCTCTACTAGTAATAGTAATGATGATACAATAATAAATATTAATATCCCAGCATAAATATGATAAATAAATATCATAAATATTGATATCCCAGCTGAATTCATGGAATTTGTATTTTTCTAAAAAAAATAAGGCAAATAGTATACATTGATAAGCTTTCTATAAAAGTAATTGCAAAAACCTATACATATGAAATTGTTATAGTTTCCATTTAATGATACTAGCTATATACTATTAAAATATGTGAAAAATTTTTAGTTGCTCAAGCATATTAATTGCTCAGAATTTGAATGCTTCTGAGTGGCTTTACATCACTGTCAACATTTTTATTTTAGAAAAGAGCATTTTAAAAATTACAGCCTAAAAATTTAGAATTCTTTGTCTCCTGTATAACCTCAATAAGACTGAACAGATTTAGCCATATATTTGTAGAGGTCCAACAGATCATATTCTGCTTTGATGCACACCTTTGCAGTCCGTCACCTTTGAAGATAGGGCTCAAGTTCTAGTTACAGTCCTTAAGCACAAGTTTCATGTTTAGGAGAGTTGTCTTCCTAAAAAGAAGGCCAGGAAGGTTATAGCCTCTCACCAGAGCCCCTGAGGGCACATTTTTATTCAAGCCATTGCTGGTGCACCCGCTGGAGCTTGAGGGTAGAATGAATGATCCCCTTCTTCCTATTTTACATTGAGCATTTTCTATTTCACAATATATAACATACAATTCTAAGACTCCTTTACATATTTATTTTCTCATACCAGAGAAAAGATGTGATATGTACCTATCTGAGCTCTGTTTATTTCACTTATGAGGATATCCTCAAGATATGTCCATTTAAGCAGAAATGATTCAAACTTATCATTTTTTATGGCAGAGTAATACTCAATTCTGTAGAAGAACCACAGCTTTTTTATCCAGTCTCCAGTTGATGAACACTTGGGTTGTTTCCAAGATGTAGCAATCACAAATTGGGCTGCTATAAACATGGGTTCACATATGTCACTGTGATATGAGTATTTTAATTCTTGTGTATATATACCTAGCAGGGCAATGGCCAGGTCAAATGGGACCTCCAATCCTAGCTTTTTGAGGAATCTCCAAACTGATCTCCACAGAGGTTGTACAAGTCTACAGTCCCACCAACAGTGGAGAAGGGCTCCTTTTTCTCCGTAGCCTCGCCAACATTTGCAGTTGGCTGATTCTGAAATGGCAGCCATTCTATGTGGAGTGAGGTGAAATCTCAATGTTGTTTTCATCTGTATCTCATGAATGACTAATGATGTTGAGCATTTCTTCATATGCTTCTTAGCTGCTCTTACTTCTTCCTCTGAAAAATATCTGTTCATTTCAGATGCCCATTTTTGAACTGGGTCATTAAATTTGGGTGGGCTGATTTTTTTGAGCCCCTTATATATTCTAGATAGTAGCCCTTTGTCTGAGGTAAAACTCTCGAAGACATTGGCTTAGGGAAAGACTTCATGAGCAAAACTTCTATAGCACAGGAATTGGCTGAGGAAATCAAGAAATGGGACCTCATTCTTTTAAAAAGCTTCTGCACAGCAAAGGAAACCACCAACAGTGCAAAAAAGCAACCAACAATGTGGGAAAAAATCTTTACCAGATTCCTTAGCTTTTAGATGCAGACTGTTCAACACAGACAGATTCAAGATGGTGACTCTGTGGGAACTTCTGGCCTTTGCCTTTTGAGTGGTACTTGATCTTTTGGCTGTCAGTGTGCTGGTAGCCATTTTGGATTCTGGTCTCTGGTTTTACAAGAAGCTATTGAGACTCTTTCCCTTCTGTCCTGTAAGGCTACTGGGTGAATATATATATATATATATATATATATATATATATATGTAAATATATATATATGTAAATATATATGTAAATATATATGTAAATATATATGTATATATTCATACATATATTTACATATATATATATGTATATATGTATGTATGTATTAGAGTGACTATGGTTGTCTGGGGAACCCAATCTTATTTAATAAAGTATAAGACTAGACAAATTGAATAAAAAGTTCATAAATGTGTACTCACATCATCAAATTTTGGCTTCTACACCAAGCCAATTCAGTGTAAAAGCCCCTTTTTATTTTAAATATATGGTTCTTGAAAAACTGGAGAAATGAATGGGAAAATAATACCTTACTACCATTTATGCCATATGCAAGCATTTATTTGAGAAAATTATTTACAAATTCAAAGCCTATATATAGTGTTGAAACTACATGGTACTGAGAGATTGTATTTGGTAAAGGATAAGAAAATTTTTCTGATATGATAGAAATATCCTTTCTCTTAAGGAGTTACTTAAGTTTGTACTTTGTCAGAATTCATCACAATATTCTTTTTAAAATTTTTATTTTATCTAATTTAATTCAATTTAATTATTTTGTATACAGGATCTTGCCACGTACTTCAGATTGGCCAGGAGCTCACCAAGTAGTTCAGGTTGGCCTTGAAGTTGTGGTAATCCCCATGTCCAAGCCCAGAGTGCAGGGATTATAGGCATGTGCCACAGTTCCCATCTCGTACTTTTTAAAAAATGGAGTTTATTGGTACATTTTAGGTATGCATTAATATCACATTCATCATTGAGAATTTGAGCCTGTACATAATATATCTTGATTTTTTCCCACTCCTTGCCCTCCCCTCAGCCTCTCCACCTCCCCATATACATAAGCTCTGGTTTCCAGTTTTTCCTTTTTACTATTTTTTCTTTCCTTTTTTGTTTTGGTTTTATAGAAATATATATTTTCTTGGAATTTAACCAAAGAGTAAAAAAAAAAATGAGTGAAAAAATTACTCTTGAAGAATAGAAGGACTGAACAAACAAGTTGAATATTAAACACGATGACAAAAAACTATTGCTATGTGTCTAGAACTCAGCTATGTCTCCATGACACTTAAGTACACACATGGAAAATAGAAAAATCCAAACATGCCAGTGCTTTCCTGAAGATCAACAAATATTCTAGTGTCTTCATCTCTGAAGCCAGAAGTCCTTGTATGAAGCTGAGGTTTGTTGAAGCAATTCTAACCACATTAGAAAAAGATGAAAGAGTTCATGAAAAGAGGTGCTACAGTTACAATTCAACATGGATGGAAGTCGGCTTTAAGAAAATATTGTGGATTCCTAAAGTAGAATTTTAAAAAGTCTTCATGGGTCCAAATTGAAGTGGATCATGTTTATGGCTGTCACACTGCTATAAAATGTCCCTGATTTATGTTTAGTAATTTATACACTTTCTGAAAACACATGGAGTTTTATTTTAAATGTGCTTTTATTTAAAAATAACAGAATAAAAGACAAAGTACATTACCATGAAGCTATAAGACTGTGAAAAATTACTCTTGCAATATATAGATTTTTTTTTAAACCTACGTAACCAAGCTTATCCTCCTCTTGCCATGTTGTGCAACCGCAAGACTAAATTGACAGCTAAAGAACTATCAAATACCATGCTTCTTCTTTGTATCCTTCTAACTATTATTACTACACAGTTTTCTGGACTCAAAGATATTAATGGTGCTCATAGAAATTTAGCAGTGATTATATCTTTATTAGTTTTCTTAATTTTGTGTCTAGTGTTTTCTGTTTTAAATAGTAAGTGGTTTTTGCACAAGTCTTTTAGAAATAGATAGAAACTTAGCATGCTGCTTGTCTGAGTAGCCTAATCTCTATTTATTTCAAGAGGTAAACCAGAACATTTCATTTTTTATAAAACTCTATGGACATTCAGGATCCTTTAGATGTTCAGAGTAAATATAGATGGCTCGAACAGATTTACTCCATAAATCACAGTTACTATTATCTTAGGTTAAGATTTTAAAAGGAAAAGTGGACACTAAACAGAGAGGCAGTATTAACATTGTGTTTATGAGGTCAGGTTCAAGGTCACCTGCTGGGGTTCAAATTCTACCTGCGCCTTCACCTGCAAAACTACGCAAGAGAAGGCTTTAAGTTTCTCATCTTCAAATTCTTATTTTTATTTTTATACATTCAATAGTTTATCTTGCAAATTAAACATGATTATATAAAAAATGCTTAAAGGTAGCATTACAATACAATATTTTTCAGTATGTTTTTTTTAAAAAAGTAAACATCATCGGGCATCCTGAAGTTCGATGAATGAAAACAGCCCCACGTGGGAAGAGATAGCTATAAAAGGAAATCAGTTCTGGAAGAACCCTTAGATTACTGTATTTGACTGGGATCATGGCTTTCAGTGTGCCACTTAATTAAAAAGTAACGAAGTGTCTAGATGCACGTTTCTGGTCCAGTCTTCTTAAGAATTGTTGGAAACAGTCTGGTATTCATAGCTGTACTGATATTTTTCTTTTTAGTGGTTTGGCTTTACTTCTGCATGGGATTAATTAAATATGTAAAACAGTCTGAATGCTCAATAAAATAGTGAGGTAGAAATGAAAGTGTTAACGTTTGTGTTTTAATATTTCGGAGCTATTCATCGACTTACCTTTTCATTTCTAAAGTCATTTTAAAGATCGCCTTTAAAGTAGCAAACTACATATTGGAAGATGATGGCCTTATCTTTATGTGCCTAACATGAAACATTAAAATATGAGGAGAACATACCACATTACATCTTCAAATGTCTGAGAAGTTTTCCTTTTCTTGAACATAAACTGATACTGATTCTAAGTTTGTCTATGATTTAGAGACTTACTTGATTACAGGGCATTATTGACTTGAAATACTCAATGTATGAAATAATGTATGAGATTACTGAGTTCCACATTTATTATTTTTTAAAATCTGTTTCCTTTCATTCTATCAACAGAGGACAAATTTTGGCTGTGGGATGCGGGTCTGTATGTGAGAACTTGATCTGAATAATGCATAAGGCAACAGCGGGATTGACTTGAATGTTACGAGACAACTGCTTTGGCCAGCACAGTGTCATTTTCTACTTTGACATTACAATTTTACTGGCCTTTACATTTCTTTTTCTTATCCTCCAACATGTGTTCAAGACATGTTCTTTAGTACAATGTGTACAATCAATCACCTTTTTAGTTTCAGTGTCATGGAATTTTAACTATTTTATGATGTAACAGTCTCCTCTTTGATGTTATTCCAGAACTCTGTTCTCCAAAATAAATCTCCTTACTGATATATGTTCTTATTGATGAGGATGTGTATATACCACGCAGTACAGAGAAATAACTGAATAAAGCAGCTCTTGGTAGAACTACCATAGCTGAACAATTGTGCTCCCCTGTGTGGTCCACAGTGCATAGGTGTAACTTTGTAAAAGCAGCTGTGAAAACAGTCTGCCTTCCTTATGTTTAGATACCTATCTGGATCCTGGATTAATGGAGGAAATAAAAACTCAAAAAAGTCATACTGGTAGAGTAATATGCTAGGTGTATTTCTCCTTGTTTCAACTGACAAAACGCGGATTGTACATTTCTTTTTCTTTCTTTCCCCAAGTATATATTTAATATATCAACTTATTTAAGAAAGCATGTATTATATGCCTCACATTCCATATCCAAATGGACTCTTTTGGGGCTTAATACACAAGTTGTACAATATTGTAACTTCAGAAGGTGAAAGAGAGAAAGGATAATTCAACTGTAGAAGAACCCTTGAGTCTGATTTTTTTCCCCTAAAGTTGGGCTGTCAATAGAAAGCATTGTGGAGGTGGTCTGGCATTTTGCTTTAATCAAACATCCTTTTCTTACAGAATGACTTCACTCTTTATGCCACATGCATACTTCTGAAATGTAAGATTAGTCAATGTCACCCAGCAATATAGTTTTGTAGTTTAAAAAGGAATTCAAGTTAATCCAAATACAAGATTTTTATTTCATTTCACTTACATTAAACAGTTCAGAACATGACAAAATTTGCTGCCTAGAACATGTTTAAGATAAGAAATAGTCATTATATCTATCTGCTTTTTTGAACAAAGTATCTACATTGTTAAATGTAAATTAGTCATTTTGGAAATATTTAAATTTACTGAAGAAATACACAATAAAAATAAATATAAAGGGAAAATTTGTTGTATGACTAAAATCTACAAATTGGTTGTATGACCCAAATCATTTCATAGCCTTAAGGGAGAAGTAGCTGAGACACATTGCTGAGAGCTTTTAGTTTTCTTGCATTGGTGATCAATATCTTGATGATTCACATATCTCTATAATTCCCATATTTCAATTACATATTAAATAATTTTGGGAGATTATAAGAACAGTATGATACACTGAAAAACATAATACTTTTTAAATGAGAATCAGACCATTGAGAATAAACACATGATAAAACTGAACAGAATGTCTTGGCAGGAACTTGGGTAATGACATAACTGCACACTTGGTTATGAGAACTCACCCTTGGCCAGTCCATCTGAAAGAGAAGGGAGAAAAGTCCCTCGGTACTTGGAAGATGATTTCGGTAGAGACACACTGGCAACAGACAACAATCACCTCTTTTGATGACAGGAAAATGGAGTTTAGGAGAAAAACGGGGCCCATTAAGTGAAGTGTAAGATAACTCAAAAACAGGTGAACCACAGAGAAGAGACAGTGGCTTCCACACCCCTGGGATGAAGCCACATTCAATTATAAGACTTTTCCGGTTGTCTGCCTCATGTCGATCTCCTTTTGGCGTTCTGTCTGATACGAATCAGACAACGTGATATTTTAGAACAATTTCTATGTTGAGAAGAATGAATAGTGTAGTATGCAGACTTTAAAAGCTAAACAGCTCTGGCTTTAGTTCCCGTTCCTCCATGAATGCAGGTCAGTCTGGTCAGGCTCTCTGATGGATACACGGGACTTAATCATCATGGACACGACATGCATTTTATCTCCCGTCCACCTCTATCTCCTCTAGCCAGTTTCTTTAGGGTTTACAAAGACACTTTGAAACCTCTACTTTTTGGCACAAGTTATTATGGGAATCTCAGTTAAAAGATACTTCTTTTGTCAATCAAATTGGGTAAGGCTATTGTCACTTGCTATTTGTTTTTCTGGAAACAATTTTCCCCTTTCCACAAAGGAATATATCACTTCACAAAGAAAGACAAAGGAAAACCTCCTCCCCCACCTTATTTTCCAAAGTGTTATAGACCAAATGAGCAGATGGAAATGCATAAACTTAAGCTGTCTGCTCTTAAGAAAACATGTAGCCATAGTTTGGTTTCAGGGGTTGTTTTATGTTTTGTTTTCTTTCTTTCTTTTTTCTTTTTAAAATTTTATTTGAGACAGGGTCTTGTTATGCAGTTCAGACTGGCCTTGAACTCACAGAGGTCCTCCTGCCTCAGCTATCCAAGTGCTGAAATTATAGGTGTGTGCCACCACACCTGGCTGAGGGTTTGGTTTTAAAGGTTTGGTCTTACCATATGCTCTGATTTTTCAGAGAAGCTAAACATACAACTTTTAAAACATTCTGAAAATTAAATATTTGATGGGTATGGTGACTCACACCTGTGATCTGAGTACTTTGGGGGTTGAGGCAGAAAGATACAGAGCTTTGGAAGCCAGGCTGTGCTACATAATGAGTTCAAAGCCAGTCTAAACTCCAGATTGAGACTCTGTTTCTAATAAATAAAGATGAATGTAAGTATTTTAAAACACTATGCTAAAAAACCAGTTTAAGTTGTTTTTAGTTTGCTTGTACTAGAAAAAGTCTCCAGCAATAATCAGACCGTGACAAGGTGCCTGAACATTCAAAGTTTCTCAGGTGAACTGAAAAATCATTTTTGCATTAGCTAAGTTGGTGTTTGGATAATTAACTTTTTCTCATGGAAAGAGCTTCCTGCATCCTGCAGCTGTCCAGAAAGGCTTACTAATGTGTCCTTTCTCAAGATAACTGAGCACATATTCACATCTCTAGAAGGAACTTCTGTTTAGGGAAAAAAACTAAAAATGAAGTATAAAAGGTAAAATTACAATGAAGCAATACAGAAAGTATATACTACTAGTATGAGGTCTAACTTTCAGGATAAATATGAATGTATCAAAAATTTACCTTTTAGAAAAACATGTGGTTGTACGCATGTTACACCACAACATTTTAACAAAATAAAACCACTGTGACTTTGTGTTTTTATATTTTATCCAGATATTGAATGTTTCGTATGTATAGAATTAAACTAAATGATTTCTAAGAGCTTGTTCTGATTTTTCCATATCTTACCTACTTAACAGCGATGAATTCTGGCCCTCGCACCAATGGCCATTTGTTCTTTGCTCTTTTTTTTTTTTTTTTTTGAGACAGGGTCTCGCTTTGTGGTTCAGGCTGGCCCTGAGCTCAGCCTCAAACTCACATCACAGCAATCCTCCTGCCTCTGCCTCCCAAGTGCTGGGATTACAGGCGTGAGCCACCACGCCCAGCACTGTGGTACGTGGTACTGGCTGCTGCTAGGCGTGAGTCGCCACACCCAGTATTGTTATGTGGTTACCGGGGAATCGAACCCGGAACCTTGCGCCTGCAAGACAGGCGCCGGAACCACTGAGCTAACTCCCCGGCCCTGTTCTTTGCTCTTTTAAAGTAGTATTTTTAAAAGCGCCACTGATGTGTAACACACAGAAATGTAGCCCAGAAAGAACAAGATGTGGCAGGTGGCATTGTGTTTCGGTTGCAGCACCTGTTGCCTAGTCAATGAGAACCAGTAAAGGATAACTTTTATATTTTTTCATGTGTAGAGAATTAGTTCCAACCCAAACTGAATGCACAGATGTCTGGGTACCAGTTGAACCCACTCAAATCCTTGTGTGTGTATTTTCAAGGGAAGCTACAACTGTTTATTCTCAGATTGCTAATTACTGTTTTTAAAAGTTGTTCTTTTGTTTTAGTGTTCTCAGTCACATTTTCTCTGAACAAGCTTATTATTTATGTGATTTATTTTGCTGCTGAAGATGTATTCATATCTTGGCATCTCATGCACCCTCACCCATGTGCGCACGCGTGCAGACACACACACACACACACACACACACACACACACACACGGTGATGTTTTGAGTAGGAATTTAGAAAAACAGAAGATACCATTTGTTAAATTTTTCGTTGATGGAAAAAGATGTTGATGAAGAATACTATACTACATACCGTAATTCATTATATACTTAGAATGTTTTTTCTCTATAGATATTAAACTGATAAAGGTTATGTCAGAAATCATATTATAAAAATATACTTACTATAAAATGACACCAAATGATTGTCTGTACTTACAATAATCTTCGGGCCAAGTACATTCTCTGCATGATGGGAAAACATGTATAGATATAATTTACACGTGTAATAATAAATTCAGATTTTAAATTCAAACTTGCTTGGACCAGTCTTTACCACACATGATTTCACATATATCTTTGAAACTTCTGGCAGTGATAAACACTGGACACCTGGCCTGCCACTATTGATTTAAAAAATGCAAGGCTACATAAATGTGATGTATGCTCCTTCTCAATAGGAGAGGTCCTCAGACTTTATGGAAGCAATAATCCAAAGGGCGTCCATTTGACACTTTTAGAGCTCTTAGGATGGATTTACTCTTCAGTTACAATAAAACATCAACTCATATTTAATAATATAATTAATCCCATATACTTTTAATATCATTGTATTTCAAAAATATTTTACTTCTTTAAATCATAATAAGAAAAGATTTCTATTTCAGGGTTACACAAAACTACTTAAAAAAATAAAGACTGTTTTAGATAAGTCATAATTCCATGTACTGTTCAAGTTAACTTTTAATGAAATAAAATATCATCCTTTAATAGGATAAGATTTAGGCTTACAAACACAACTAGTTGGACATGGCTGGTTAGCTACCCTGAGTTCTTTAAATTATACAACTATTTCAACTTTTTTGAAATAGCTTGATAAGTGTAAAGATCTTTAGTTTGCTTGGTTACATTTATTCCTAAGTACTTAAATAATAGTACATAAAATTGTATATGTGCTTTATTTCACGGATAACTTGTCATTGTGTCTGAGATCATAGAAAGTTTTGTTAATTTGCTGTGGTTGCTGTTGGAGCTGGCATTTACTCAGAGACTTCACACTGAGGGGTGTCTCCAGTCTCTTCTAGTTTTGCTTACTTGCTTTTGAGATGGAATCTTAAGTATCTAAATCAATCTGCGGGTCTTGAATCTCTAATCTTCCTTCTGCAGACTCCTGAGTTCCAAACTTGAGCCATCAGGCCTAGGTACAGTGTGTGTTTACAGGCTGGTTTTATATTTTAAACTTTACAGAATCTATCAGTTCTCTTTCTAACAGTTTTTGATGGAGTCCTCTAGGATTTTGCAATATATGAGATAATTTTATTTTCAGACAGAGATACTTCTACTTCTCCTGTCTTGTTGGGTGTCCCTCATTGCTTTCTCATGTCTAACTACTGTGGCTGGGATTTGCAGTACTCTCTGTATTACAAGTGGTGAAGCAGAGCATGGTTATCTTTTCTGGGTTTAGTAAATTGAGTTTTATAGTCCTATTTCCCCTTCTTAAATATTGGTACTGGTATGCTTATTGAAGAAGAGAAAGTTAGCTTTGTCTTAAGAATCAATTGCTGGTGATCTTAAACAATGAGAAGAGGAAGAGTGACACAAACACATTAAGAGGGGCCTAAGCACAGATACAGATTTCAATAGAAAGATATTGAACACGAGCTTTCTTTCTTTTCAGATTTACGAAATATGTAAGTGTTTGGTACATACATCACCACTCATGTATCTAGGAAGAAAACAGTGAAATAGAGAGTAACAGTGATTAGAAACTAAAGTCAGGCCAGATTTATTCTTTTATAAAAGATGTTACAAAACTCTCAATATTGAATGTGATCATAATGTAAATATAAAAAGTGGCAATAAAATTAATTTAAAAATCTTTTTAAAAAAGAACAATCCAGGATTTGAAAAGAGCTATATCTAATCATCTAAGGACAGAATCTTTTTTTTTTTTTAGGTTTTTTGAGACAGGGTCTCGCTTTGTGGTTCAGGCTGGCCCTGAGCTCAGCCTCCAACTCACATCACAGCAATCCTCCTGCTTCTGCCTCCTGAATGCTGGGATTACAGGCGTGAGCCACCATGCCTGGCACTAAGGACAGAATCTTAAGTGACCTATGCAATTACCACTATGTCTAATTCTTTTGTTTTTCTTTTCTGGTTTCCACTAAGTGCCATTCTTTAAGACTTAATATCATCTCTCCATATCCTTGTGTTGAAGACCCAGCTCCCACATACAAAAACTACCTGCTTATGCACTCAAATATAGCAGCCAATTGACACCCATCTTCTTTTTTTCTTCCATGTTCTCACTTTCTTGCACACAATCAATATATGCATATATATATATATATATATATACATATACACACACAAATGTATATGCATATATATATGTACATACATATATATGTATATACATGTGTATATATATATGTACATACACATGTATATATACATATATATATACATATACGTATATATATTCATCAAGTAAAATTATTCATTATATTGAAGCAAGACTTAAAGATTAATTTTTTAACCCAGTGGTAAATAACATGTTATAAGATTAAATAAATTGTATAACTGTTAGTTGACTGATATAAATCATCTTTAGTCAATGTTTTTAATTTAATAAGAATACAGACTAAATATTAGTGCTGTTGTATTGAACAAATGATTCCTGTTTCAAAAATGAATAAAGACTTAAATGAATCTTACAGTAATTTTTTTTATTTTTAATACATCTACAAACTTGCATATGAACTGAGTGGTGTCTCTGTTAAGTCAATGGAATGTGTTAAAAATTTAAAAAATGATTAAGGAAAAATTCAAACTACCCCAAATGTGACAGTCCGACAATCATTTTTATAAGTAGATTGTTTCAAAATAGACTTCTCTATGTATAATTCATATTTTATATACTTTCACATTTCAATGAAAGAAAATTCTAGACAAAATAGGATGGATAAGTCATTTGTTGAAATAAATAATAGGAAACCTATATGTGTCTACCATTTTAGGAGAGTATTTAAAAATTTAGTATAGATAAAATATTAGCCCTTAGTGCTCTATCATTAATGAATTTTGTACTTAAGTTTAAACAGATTGATGCTAATTTTGAAAGACAAAAACAAATAACCAGAATTTGGTAACTTCTAAAGTGATGATGTAACAATATTGAATATTTATAGGAATTTATTTTCACAACATGAAATTCTTCCAGCATAGAATAAGATTCAAACCATTGAGGACTATTCTCTGTAATAAGGTGAAAGATCAGGAAGGAATTCAACATGAAACCAACTGTGGTTAGAAAATCAGGAATTGACATTTTTATTAAAAAAGCAAAAGCAAAAAGAACCTCAAATTATGCCTCTTAGCCAAGATCCAACACCTAAAGCAATATTGTGACCTCCACTAAGGTTGCCTGGGGTTACAAACTCAGAATTTATTTGCAAAATGGCTTTATAATTGAAATTTTTTAATATCATTTTCCACATTGACTTGTTCTTCTTGGGTGTCCAAAGAGTGCCACAGACACTTTTCAGGCTATACATTCCCCACTGTTGGGGTCCCGGCACAAAGTGGGAGGGCTTCAGACCACAAAAACTTAGCTTTTATATCTTCTCACTTTAAATGAGCAGAATTACAAATGGTTATGAAAAGAAGCTAGAGCATATTTTCCTGATGGAAAAGAAGGACTGTATTCCTTCACTCTTCTCTGTTGCTATTTTGTGCTAGGCATCATGAGCAACTCTGCTAAATTCTTCTATTACCTATACTGGAAAAACAATATGCAAATAGCAAGCTGAAGAGGTAAAAAATATGTCCCAGATGAGTTTTATTCAAGGTCTCAGAATTCTAGTAAAACATATATTCTGATGGCTTCATGAGTTGCTATTATGGAAATAATAATTTATTTTTAATCTTAAAACTGAAGACCACAGTATCATGATGTTTAGATCATGAATTCTCTTAAAATTTGTAAATTCTCTTGTGGGATGGCAGGTTTCACTTTTTTAGTGCAATGTTTCAGAGAAACACAACACAATAAACAAAACAAAACAAATGACTGTGTTTCTTCATCTCAGTTTTTTCCTGGCATTGGATGCATCCAAAATAGACAAAGTTGAGCCACCACAAGAAGAGCTTTTGTACCGGAATTCCAAGTCAGTCACAAACCAGAACTACTGGAAACCACATGGGAAAAAAAATATTCTTCAAGGTTTCCACTGCGAAGAACCTAAATTCATCACTGGAGTCAGCAGGTGATTCAAGATCATCCAAAACTGAGTATAGTTTTATTATTATTTTTAAAGGAGTCCAATTATGAGGTCATTATGAGAAATTTGTTTCCCAGAGTCCCAAGATTCAGTCTAACATTTCTGAAAACAATTCTCTTTAATTTTCTCAAGTGTTTTATAACCACAAAGTGTCTAGAAACATTATAACCTATTTTTACTACATCTCAAAGTTTGGCAAAGCTTTAACTTTAATGAGGGAATATGGAAAATGTGTCCTTTGGTTTTATGCACTTTTAAAAAGTATCTGTGAGCAGAAAATTAAAGACATTGTGTGAACTCAAGGTAAAGATAAAAATGCCTGCTGGACATAGCGGTCCATGTTAGTGATCCAGCACTCCAAGGAAACTGAGGTAAAAGGATTCTCACATCAAATATTGCCAGGGAAAAGAAATGATTTAGTGAGACCTTTCTTAAAATTAAAAGAAAAAAAGATTAAGAAGACTGGGGAGATAGTTCAGTGAAAGACCCAGTTAAACCCCCTGAACCACTAAATACAAAAACCAAACAAAGAAGCCATCAGACTGTGTGGGGAAAGGGAACAGATTACCAGTACTCTGGTAGTTTGATCTCTTTTTTCTGCACGGATTAATGGTTCTTTTTGGTCACTCTCTTGTGTCTTTTCTTTTGATTTTACCTGCATTGTGTTGCATCACCACACCCATCTTTCTCTGATACACTCATTTTTTTCTTCCTTAGGACTTCTAAAGTGCCAGCGAGTCGTTACCAATTTTTATCTTCCTCACATAGTATCAATTAATATTTGATTGTTTTTAATCAATACAAAGAAGCAAGCAAAATAATGAGCTTTGCAGAGTTCCAACTTGACGTAAGTAAGAAAAGCACAGGTAATGGTATCATCTTCCTCAGGGTCCTGCATACCCTGTGAGTCCCAGTATCTACTCTGTTCTAATTCCAGTGCCCAGCTTGAGTCTGAGTACACATTTCCAGGTTTAGTTTGGCTCAGTTAGATGACAAACTAGCTTCTTCTAACAAAAATACTTTATGGTATGCCCTTTTCTTTCTTTCTTCTGGAATGTTATCTACTGGTACATTCGCATGATGATTTTAAGATGATTTGCTATCTCACTTTTTTAAAAACATCCGATCCAGTCATGTTTCCCTAAAACCACTTGTGCATTATCAACAGGAAGCTCTACTGATGCTCTTTACCTTTATTTCCCACTTGAATCCTGTACACAGCTGTGGATCAGAATTTGTCTGACTTTATAGTCTAACCAGGGCGGCTTTCATTTAATTCTTTTCATTATACCCAAGTATTCCTTTTAGAAAATGTGATAGAGTTGGTGCTAACATTGCTTTCTCCTTTTGGGTTGCTTGTTGCCTATGCTATTAACTGGATTTGAAACCTTAGCAAGCCAGGCTATAGGGCTGTGCTTTTCAAGAGTAGATATGTAGAGCACTTTGCATAACACCAATGAGTTTATAATTATTGTCTGTGCGGGGTGTGTGTGTGTGTGTGTGTGTGTGTGTGTGTGTGTGTGTGTATGTGTGTGTGTGTGTGTGTGTCTGTGTGCATGTGTGCACATGCATGGGCACATGTACCTGGTCAGTGATAATTTTTACTGGTACTTTAGTGAATTTAGTCCTGTCTTAGCATTACTAGTTAGAAGATTAACTGCTTTACTACACTTCCCTTATCTCTGTCAGTGCTATCTGTATCTCTCCTGTCCTTGAAAAACCAGACAGCTAATCTGGATAAAGCCTCTGGTGAGGGGAAGTTCTCCAAAATTTCTAGGCCTGAGCAGTGGCTGGATCTGTACAATTAATTCTAAGCAGATTGTTTTGTTGCAGGCAGTTATACCCGAAATGAACACCAGAGTTTCATGTCGCATTTCTAGTCAATGATGCCCATCTGGAGAGCTTAAGGGGAGGGGAAGGGAAACAAGAACCAGAGTTGACATGTGGAAGGAGTCGCTGCCTGACAACCAGAGGCAGATGCCAACATCTGTCCGGAGGTCAAGTGACCACACGGTCACACAGTCCTTATGTCACGGAAATGTACTGTCCCTTCACAAGGCATCTGTTCTCACAGACCAACAAAAACCCTGAAAGAACACCAAGACTGTAGATAACAAAACAAAAGCAAACTCCTCCCATGTCTCAGATAGCAAATGAAAGACAGAAGATGCAAACTCAGGAATTAAATGTTGAATTGCCAGTACTAGAGAACCATTATCACTTGAGAGACAGATCTGTTTTAGTCCAGGGTTTGGCTGATTGTGTAGGCCTCACTTTGATTCTGTCTGTGATGCAGTTTCTTAATAACTATTTTTGGAGATTATATATATATATTATGCATATATTTTATTTATTTTTTTTTAGTTTTTTGAGACAGGGTCTCACTTTGTAGTTCAGGCTGGCCCTTAGCTCAGCCTCAAATTCACATCACAGCAATCCTCCTGCCTCTGCCTCCTGAGTGCTGGGATTACAGGCCTGAGCCACCACACCCAGCACTGTGATATGTGGTAGATTGCTGGTGTGGGGGTTCCTCCACACCCAGTACTGGGGATCGAACTGCCCTCGTACTTGCAAGACAGGTGCTGGAACCACTGAGCTAAATCCCCAGGCAAATGTATGGATAAATTTTATTATTTATCAAACTTGGGACCTTGTGCCTGCCATGCAGATGCCAGAATCACTGAGCTAAATCCTTAGCCCAGTCTTGAGTTTTCTTGCACAGTGAGAAGTGTTTCCTCATGATGTTGTAGTGGGCACCAGGTGGGGTTATAAAGGTTTTAGTGAGAAAAGGTCAATTTTCTGTAGCATAGGAAATGAATTCCTATGAAACAATGGAGATGGGCGCATTTCCATGCCAGAAGATTAACAACACTTACTATGAATAACTTGGAAAAACTGAATGATTTCCTTAAAAATATAACATAGATATATAAATGTTACCATGATTTACTGTGTAGTTTTTGAAAAAAGAATCCCTCAAATTTCATAAAGAATAATATCTGTCACATTGTCTCTAGTATGTCTTGAAATACCAGTACGCAAGTGATATAAGATTCTATTGCTCCTCTTATTTAAATAGGTGTTCATAGTCATTCTACCGTGAAACCTTATATAACATCTGTTCACCAAAAGTCCAAGATCCACAGGGTATGACACTTACCATTGACAGAGATCTGTGATTTAAACTCTTTCCTTACATTAAAAGGTGAACTTCCGGCTCCCATTTGACCTGCCCATTGCTCTAGTAGGTATAGGCACAAAAGAATTAAAAGATTCATATCACAGCGACATATGTGCACCCATGTTTATAGCAGCTCAGTTTGTGATTGATAAATCTTGGAAACAACCCAAATGTCCACCAACTGCACACTGGATAAAGAAGATGTGGTTCTTTTATATTACTCTACCATTAAAATGCTAAGATTGAATCATTCATACTCAAATGGATGTACCTTGAGGACACCCTCATAAGTTAAATAAACAGATCATAGATGTGTAAATATCATATCTTTTCTCTAGTATGAGAAAATGAAGTTGTAAATGAGTTGTAGGATATATAGTTGATATTGTAAAATGGAAAATATTTAAAAGGAAAGAGGGTATAGGGGTAAATAAGGAGCAGAAAAAGAATGTGACAGTAATAAAGAAAAAAGGAAACAAAGATTAGGTATATAGGGGGTGGGAGTGGCAGGGTGGGGGCAAAGGGTAAAAATGAGAATCAAGTCATGTTATACTCTGGTACAAACTCTCAATGTTGAATGAGATGATAATGTGTATTCATAATGTATCAATAAAGATTTAAATTCTAAAAAAAGTGAACTTCATTAGGATAAAGTATAGTTTTTGTAACATATCCTCAGCACACATCAGTACCTCATATTTGAATAGACATTTGAATAGACACCCTAAAGCAGCTCAATGAACAATCAATAAATACATCAACAGATGCTCAGCAGCATAAGTCAAAAGAAAAATGCATTTCAAGCCACAGTGTGATACTGCATCGCCTCCACCAGATCAACGAGCATCAGAATGATGTGCAAAAGCAGGTATTAGCACATTGTATCAAAACTGGAACTCATATAATTTTGTCACAATATGTGAGATGACTATGGAAAAAGACTGGACCATTTCTTAAAAAAAATGAAACAAATTTACCATACAGTTCCATTTTAAGACAAGTGAACACAAGAGAAATAAAAACACATGTCCACATAAAGACAAGAATACTAGTTCACAGTATTATTGTTCACTACAGCCCCAAATGGGTAAATATTAGTGAAATGTACTGCAGTAACTCTTATGTAGTGGAGTATTATTCACCAGAAGAAAGTTATTGATGATACGCTAACATATATGTGAAACTCAAACATATACTAGGTACAAGAGCCTAGATATAAAATGTCCCCATGGGTATAATTATATAAACAATGTTAAAAAAAATGAGCCAAAAAGCTACTGAGAGGCAATAGTAAGGGAAAGTGATTGCAAATGGACAAGAGACATTTAGGGAGATGCAAAAGTTTGGAATCCTAATTGTGGTGAGGTTTGTACAACTTCACAAATTTAGTGCAAGTATTTGACTTTGCACTGTAAAGGTACGTTTTAAGGAATGTAAGCTAGATTCAATCAAGTTGCTAAAAATACCAGAGTGTGATAGTTTAAACCTCAAAAATATTTGTTAAATCACAGTATATTTAACTGTGGTACTTAATTAAAACCTTAAAGAGGAAAAAACATATGAATTTATTTGAGTTATAAGGAAATACTTGTAGCATCATTCAGCACATCACACTTACTTTACATATATTGTATTTGTAGGTCGGTATGTACAATAATGTATATATCCCTATGTGTCAATGTGGAGTGTACATATGCATTTCTACAGTTCAGGAACATCTTGCTGTAAGAAGAAATAACATTTTCAATACACATATGTGAACTTTTAGATGTAGTTCTAGATGAGAAAGAAAAAGCAAACAAGGTTCTCTTACAGCGCTGGGTTCCGGAGAGGAATCGAGCCTGTCCCGCGTGCTCACCTCCAGGCTCTGTGGTTTGGAGGCTGAGGGCTTTGCTTCTGAGGTCTTACCGAGGCAGTCAGACGACCAAAGGGCTCCTTAGACTTGATGGTCCGCTGAAGGCACAAGCTCGTGGGGCTTCTGCAAAGTCTCACTAATCATTGCCCCAGAGTCTGGTGTGTTCTTTTCCTCTTAAAGGTAGCCAGGAATGCTCGGAGTAATTATTTCTGATAATAGTGAAAAACAACATCTCCACATACCATGCTGAAGCTGTTCGTGAGGCGAAGAGGGGAAAAATGAGCAAACTTTGGGACTGTGAAAAATGCTTTTTATAAAGTAGACAATTATGGAAGAAGTTTCATGTGACTTTTTAAACGAGGATGGGATCTGAAGTTATTTTCATTAGTGGAAACTTGTTTTTTGAGCTTTGAGTCTCCTTGAAAGGTTAATCTTGTTTGTGTTCCATGCCAGACATTATTCCAAATTTCACCCTTTCTCCCATAAGAAGAAACTAGTGAATGGAATTAGTGCATTCCAGCTTGTAAATACTAGACATTGCTTCTCCGAGTGGTGCAGAACACGCTATTAGCTACCGCTCTGAACAGATGATTGAAACAAAGGAGGCGTTCTCGAGGAGGACGAGTTCTATGAAAGCAAATGGTCCGGCTTCTGTCTTCCCTCCTCTGCCTCTCCCGCGTGAGATCCCTGAGCCTTGGCTTTTCATCTTCTTCAAGAGTGTGCAATTAAAGACGCCCTTAGTGTAAGGGGGAGAAGGTCATTAGCATGAGTTTATTAGATTTATTTTCAAAAGTAGCTGTTTGGGTGAGTGAAAGGAAGTGCACATTATGTTATCTGAACAACTAGGCTTTTGGTAACTGATTTCTTTGGGCTTAGTTCTTGCCAACGAAACCTGGAGAGCTGGCCACGTGTGGGCCGAGCTACATCGGTAGTCATGAACTGGTCAAAAATATTAAACTACTTTTCTCTTCTCCTGCTGATCCAAAAGCTGTATGCCAAAATTTACTAATTGGGTATTTGCTCTCCAAATTATTTATATATCTGCCAAAAGTGCTTTTGAAATTTTTGGCACTAGTTACTCTGGATAAAAAGAAATACGAGCTATGAAATAATAAAACAAAGTTGAAAATAGCAGCTTAGTGTGTTTGATTTCTTTATGAACAGCCAATACCTCTATTATTCAAAGTAACTTGAATCCTCTAAAAATGACATACTTTGGATACAGAGGATAGAACAACCACAGGAAATCTAATATAACAATATTCCTTATGTTCGAAATCTGCTACAAGAAGGAGCCATTTGTTATTCATTGAAGAACATTTAGTTACAGATATATAAAATAGACCTCCTTATTAGGTGATTTTATTTTTTAAAATTCACATGGCATGAAACCAAAGGAAAGCACAGAGAAATTTTCTAATATGTGTGGATAAGTGAGGTCTTCCGATATGAGAATAAACAGACATTTATTAAAGTACTTCTCTAAAGCAGAGCGTACTTAGAGAGAATTCTTCTGGAAACATCTGTAAGGGAAACAGTTTTGGCTCGCATTTATAACGGTGTTCAGTGACATGTTTCCACCTTCTTGTACCCAGCTCACTTTCATACATTCTTATGTTAAAAAAAAAAAAAACTTCAGATAAGATGTAAAGTATTCCTTTTTCTATACCTATCTTAGTTACTTCTGACCTGCTCACATATAGATGCTAGAGCAATTTAATTTTGATTTTCAGACTGTTCCACGCACCGTGAGTACATGACCTCTATTCTCATCAGTAAGGAGTGTCTTCATGAGCGCAAGCTTTTGGCATTTCTGGAACAGCCCCAGGTTGTATCAGAGTGAATTTATGAGGTATCAGTTCAAAGGGGTGATGGACGTGGCAGAGAGATGAAATGCCCAGAGGATTTACATTCTGACCTAGATTGTCAATTGGTGTGATGATTTCTACACTATAGTCTGAGTTTTGATACTGTTCTATGATTATTTTTAACCCCTGTATGGCAAATACGGAGACTAAAAATATGCTGAAATTTTAAGGTTTTTTTTTTTTTTTTTGAGATAGGATCTGGCTTTGTAGTTCAGGCAGATCGTGAACTCAGCCTCGAACTCAACAATCTTCCTGCCTCTGCTTTCCGAGTGCTAGGGTTATAGAAGTGGGTCACCATGTTCGACATTGTTGTGTATGGTTACCAGGGATTGAACCCTGGCCATTGTACTTGCAAGGCAGGTTCTGGAATCACTCAGCTAAATCCCTAGCATTTAAGTGCATTTTAATGACCCATTTTGAGAGTCAGTTCTTCATATGTGTGTGCATTCAATATGACAGTGGTTTATAATATTTCTTTAAAATGAAATGATATCTACTAAGTCATCTAAGTAAATGATTTTATCATGATTTTATTTATCAAGATTTTATTACAATTTGATGAAAGTAAAAGTGAACAACCTTAACAGAGAAATTCTTTTAATTAATAATCTCTGCCATTTCAGATTTAGGAGCATGAGTGCTCACCAGTGCCTAGCAGTGTTATGTGCAGGTACATCCCTTCCCTGCGACTTCCACGTGCACAATCATTCACATACCTGTTATCCTCATAACTCTCCCAGATCTTTGCTGCCACTTTTGATTTTAAATCTAATGGATTTTAAAGGAATTGCATTTTAAACCAATCATTCTGTACATAAATTTAAGTGGCTGTTTTCATATTTTCCTTCAACTTAGGAATCAAAACTGAAAAAAAAAAAGTTTTCTTCTGCTAAGAGATTTCTAGGTATAAACTACCTCTTGCTTATAAGTCACATATTCATTAATTGGTATCAGTGCCTGAAACTCCTGGGCCTAAATGTATTAATGGTGATGATTCTCCCCAAGGAGTCAAGGGAAGGAAAATGCGGTCCAGTCTGTTCCTTCCTCTAGAATTCCCTCCCTTGTCATTACAGACTATTCTTCCCTCTAATATTCAATCTCTTTATTCATCAAAATAATTTGCATTTGGTTCTCCAGCTGCATCAGACATTAATCAAAGTTTTCATGTAATTAAAGAGAATGATCATATAGAAAGATAAATGTCCTTTTAATGTGCTTCATATGAAAGTCCCTGGAAGTCTAGGCTCTGTGCCTTGCTGTTTTATCTTCACATTTACTTCAATTTTCTCCTCTTTTAATTTTTTCTAACTTTGAGGCATCCCTCAGCCTGCCCACACAGGGTAGGATAGAAGGCTGTAGGATACGGTCTTAATCAGCACAGACTGATATAACAAACTACTGTAGACCACAGGCTGGGAGGTCCCAGGCTTAAACACTGGCTTGCTGGCTTTTGTTGATGGGATTTATTCATAATGTCCTCGCCTGATGGACAGCAGAGAGCAATTAAGCTCTCTTGTTTTATTTTATAAGAGTGCTAATCCCACAATGAATCTTCCTGGGTGATTTAATGACCTCCCAAAGCCCCTCCCTCAACAGTACCATCACACTGGGGCACAGGAATTCTTTTTAAAAATTTTCATTAAGGCATCAACACTGGCATTAAACAAGTTTGATAAAAAACTTTTGAATCAAAATACATACCTATACATACACAGACAAACACACACACACACACAAGGATTAGGAAATACTATAAATGGTGTAACTTAAATATTTATTGATAAGCTGGACAAATATCTTTATAGTTGAATAATTATTTTTGCAATTTCAATTATGACATCAAATTATTATTATTATTATTTTTTGAGACAGGGTCTCACTTTGAAGTTCAGGCTAGCCCTGAACTCACTATGAAGCTAAGATGAACCTCAAACTCATAGTAATCCTTCTGCCTCTCCCTCCCAAGTGTGGAGATTATAGGCATAAGCCACCACCATGCTCTGCATTCTTGTATGTGGTTACTGGGGATCGAAGGAGGGACTTTATGCTTGCACGGCAGTTGCCAGAACCACTGAGCTAAATCCTCAGCTGAGACATCCAAAGATTTATAGCAGAGCTAGTTATGTTTTATAATTACTTCAGTTTAATGAAGAAAAAGATGTTTATTTTTAGCCAGAATGTAATAAAATCCTTAGGATTTTATATTTTCTCATTATCCAGTAAGAGAAGGTAAGTAATGCGGCAGTTTATTCAAAGGTCTTGATTCTCAGTAATTTTTCAGGTTACTGAGAATCATTCTCTCAAATTTTGAAACTAAATTTCTCTCTAGCATGCCATTATGTCAGTACAGAATATTCTCTGTGAAAAAAATCTTTATTATTTTCCCAAGGAAAAAAATGGGAGGAAAAGTGGTCCAAAATCAGAACTTTTGGGACACAGGGAAACACACCATTTCTTATTACCATTCTTATAATCATTGACGAGTGCTACAATTCCAGAGACATATTGTATTAAAATCCTAATAAAGCTATAATGAAGTACTTGCTTATCTCTAACTGGGGATGGTGGAGGGCAGATGGATAAACAAGAGTAATTATCTTTGTTCTCTTTCCCACAGAAGAAACATTGCTGTCATTATCTTCCTTGGCTTTTGAGATTTACTCAAGTATTTATCTGCAAAGCATAAAATAAAACATATAAGAGTAAATACATAAGATTGTTTAATAAAATTACAAAAGAATAAACAGAGCACAGATTCTTAATATAAATTTAATGGAACACACTGTGTTGATCTGTACCAGAGATGTGTATTGCAAATACTGATATAAAATTAACTGGATGATGATGAGTGATGCCTTGACCTTATTTTGTGCTGCATTTCTTCTGCTGGTAACTATACTTGGAGAATCATCAATGTAGAGCCTAGAAAAGGACTTTAATACAAGCCCATTATTTAAAAGGATTACCAGATGAGGAAACTGGGACAGTGAGACAGAGAAGGGAAAAAAGCCAACAAGAGTCTGTTTTCAAGGTCACTTTTACAGGCAAAGCTCAGTGCTCATGTTTAGAAGCACTAAAGACGGTCACCCTAAAGCTGCATCATTCTAGCTTCCACATCACATAAACTGAGACTCTGCACTGGTGATGTGAACTCTCCTTCTGTCTTGCCTTTTTGAGTTGCACTTACTGGTCAGATCAGGGAACTTTCTTCAGGAAAAGAAATAAAGCAGAAAAACAGATAGTGAGCTTACTGGAAGTGAGATGCTGGTGACGCATTCAGAAATGCCCACTGCAGCTGAAACTGAAGTCCACAGTGGCCCGAAGGGAAGGTGAGACTTGGATGCAGAGAGCAACTCCCTGTGTCACTGGGTAGATTTACCTCATTATTAAAATTAACTCACTGACACATCAACATTTATGGCAGAACACACTGCAAATATCTAGGTGTGTTTTTGTACATTTTGATGTTTTAGATTCTCCACTGATAAAAGTTCAGTTTAAAATTAGAGACATTTATATAAGGTGAACATGTACCTTTCTGTCTAGTGGTCTTATGCTGTCCAACAAGCTTTATTTCTAAAATTTATAGGCAACTATATTATCTGCCATGTTTGGGCATTTTAAATTTAACAATGGAATGGAAAATAGAATAAAATATTTCAGGTTATCATAGATTAGCTTTTTTCCTTTACATAGTCTGCAAAAACAATTTTATTCTAGTTGACACAATTGCCTTATTCTTACCTCCTAAACTGAGTGACATCGGAAACATATCAAGCAGTGATACTAGCAGATCCTTGTTTGAAAATTGTTGAATTAAAATGATACACGTTTGAGGATTCAGGGGGGAAAATGGATGCTGTGGAAGCAAGTGGCAGTTGCTGACATGTCACACAGGTACAAGCACATGGTTTTGTGTGCTTTTCTTCCTGGCAAATGAAATACGTTTTAGAAGGTGCAGAAAATATGTTTGTCAGTAACTGTGCCTACTCTTAACAGGAAGAAAGTCAAATTTTGTTTACCCATCTTGTCTGTATGTAATGCCAGTGCAGCTGCAGTCTTGAATCTGTTTATTCTTGAGTTTAGGAGGAAAAGACTGTCTAGACAAAAGAATGGTTTGTGAGCTTCTTGCCATTGTCAGTCAAAAGCACGTCCTTTGTATACTTGTGCTGCCTTTAAGTGAGCACTCTTTCGAACAAGCTCAGGCTGTTAAAGTCATAGATATAGCTGGTTCATGAAATGAGAAAAATACACATTTGTTCCAGTAATAAGAAAGCAGAGCATAAGAACAGTTATAGCTTTAAATATTTGAGAATAAGGATCAAATTCTCTCTTTCGCTTCTTGTGTTGGCACTGACACAAATGTGTAGATAAGTCCAAGAAAAATACAAAACAGCCAAATATTATGAACATAAGTCATGCTGGTCTCAAAATCCCTGCAAGATACATCATACATAACAGTTGGCTCACATGTCCTTGAAATGAAAAAAAAAATGTTGAAAAGCTTTGAGTATTCCATGAAAAAGATTATTCAAAGATGTTGACTATTATTTTTTAAAGTAATTTGGCCACATCGTTATTTTAGAGTAGCGCTGGGATGTTTCCTGCAGTTTACTTCCCAGATCTTGGAGAGTTCAGTTTTTCTTTTTAGTGTTAGAATCATAGTACATTTCAGATAGTGGTTTTAAGAATAGTATGGTAAATTCCGAGCAACAATTCTCTGCAGAAATAACTCTTCCACATGTCTTTTGACAAAATTGTTGTTACATTTTATCCATTTATTAGTTTCTCCAGGTGATAGAAAATATAAGCAAGTGCACGTTTTGTTCTGCTGTTCACATTGCATTTATAAACTGTTTTTCTTAAATATGAGGCTATTATTTCCCCAAATTTAATCCAATGCTATTAAAGGTAGCCAAAATTGTAGTCAAAGCTTTATCCTGATGTAATACTATAAATAGAGATGTGCTCATTATCAACAGGAATAAATACAAAATAAAATGGTAAATGTGCAATTTCTCTTTATGTTAATACCTTAAAGGATATAAAGACTTAAAAGGGGAGCAGATAATAAAGTATCTGACTTTATAAGGAAGAAATATTTGTCATTTGAACTTCAAAAGTCAAATTATAGTATTTTTCTATTCTATCAAACATATACTATTATGCTTAAAATTCTACTATGGGACCTTTTTTAGGAGTAGACTTGCTTGTGAACAAGAAAGACTCAAATATCAGTGAGCTAAACTGTAGAAATTATTACTTTTATCTTGGATAACAGTATAAAGGTAAGGGAATTGAAGCTACTGTGGTTCTATTCTCACAGGGTCCTCAGGACTCTGGTTTCTTCTGTGATTTTATTGTGAAGTAGATGATTTCCAAATCCAAGCTAATTCGTGATCTCAAATGGTAGCCCTTTCTTATGTCATCACATTTATATTCCAGTCAGCAGGAATGTTAAAGAGATTGTGAAAATAAAAAATGAGAGTCATACAACATCTTTTCTTTCAGTAATGTTAGCTGAGATACTAGTTGGTGCCTGTAACTTCCTTGGTATGAATTTACTCCCATGGCTATGAATAGCTGAAAGGGAGGCTGAAAATTCTGTTCTTTATCACTTTCCTTTGAGTCATTGTATTTTATCACTATGAAAGTGCAAAGGATGCATTGAAAATTGGATGACCAGCTTTTTTGAGCATTTATAGTGAAAATTAAGGTCTTCATGAAGTCTATAGAGTAGATTGGCCCCTACCAGCCTGTGCAGCTCCTGGAGATTCTTCCTTGTTCTCACTATGTTTTCTCTACAGGTATTTTGTATTGCATCATGGGTATTCCAGGCTTATTCCTAATTCTCACTGTGACAGGTGGGTTCCTTTCATCCTGTAATTTTCTCTTTTTCTAATCTCCCTGATACAGAATTCTAGTTAACCATCCAGACCTTACTACAAAGTTTATGTGTTCAACAAGGCTTTTTCAAGCCCATGTATCTACACAGAGATCTGTTTTCCCATCCTTAAAATCACTCTGCAATGTATTTCACTGTCCTCATTATAAATGTGACACTGCCTGAAATTTAATAACTTACCTCTTCACAATAGCCCAATAACAGCACTGTTTTCTTTGCTATTTGATCTCTGCAGATATCATAGATAATTGACAATAATTGAATAATATATCTATCTATTGTGTTTTCCCAAATGTACAGCAGCTATAAAAGCAACGATAATGTTCACGTGTATTATAATGTTTGTTTCACAGTGGTGCTTGTGGTTGTCTGTATTCACTAATTCCTCCCCATCCTCTCCAAAGGCTTTGCTTACCAGATGTATTTATCTAATGTGATCTTAGTATTTATTATAGTGGTTTTTGAAAAGAGCACTGTTTTTCAAGGTATAAAAATTTTATAACTTACTTTCCTTGAGTAACATGATTTACCTAATGCCGGGAATACTAAATAATTTAAAATTTTTATTCTTGCTTCTTTTAACAGTAAGTGGATCATAATTAATGTTATCATTTAGATAAATGACAAAGATTTAATTCTGATTT
This sequence comes from Petromus typicus, assembly GCA_004026965.1. NCBI lineage: Eukaryota > Metazoa > Chordata > Mammalia > Rodentia > Petromuridae > Petromus > Petromus typicus. Next base: position 98,435 of record PVIR01002634.1, read on the forward strand.
TTGTTCTTCAATTAAATTGTAGTGATTCAATCATAAATTTAGGTCTTATTTCCCAAAATGCACACAAATAAATAAATAAATAAATAAATAAATAAATAATCTCTATAGATGTTTCATGGTTTAAGTCATCATTTCTTGTTATTCTATATTAGTTTTTTTCTCTTGAAAACTTGAACTTGTTACATAACCCAGAAAATTTATTTGTTAGTTTCAGTAATGCTTTGTACTGTTTTATAGAAAGTGTTAGTCATCATGACTGTTTGCAGAGGACATCAAGAGAGGCACAGTACTTCAAAGCCCATAGGCAGGGAGATGGTTGATATCAGAGGAGTTTCTCAGCAGATCACAGGACTGATCAAAGCTATTATATGGTTAGACATCAGGAAATCCACTGAAGAACTAAACTGGCATGAACTAAAGGAGAGAAGTGTTAGGATAAAAATTAAGAATTGAGGTTGGAGAAAAAATTAAGAATTCTCTTATTGTGCTGTATTATCAAACTATCAGGGAAAAAAGTAGCTAGGTGATTTCTTGGCAGATATTTTCAAATCAATGAAGAACATTTCATGGATTTCATTTCTAGGATTAGAGTGGATTCTTTTCGCTTATACCATGAATTTGGAAACGAGAAGTGAAGGTTAGAAAAAGGTTACCTGTTTCAAAACCCATAGAAGTTGACATCATTATAAATATATTTATTAAAATACATTTCATGAAATATATATGGACATATATATACATATATATATATATATATATATATATATAGCTACCATTCATAAAACTTGCCATGCCATTCATTAACATAATAAAGTAACAATTTAAAATGTTATATATGTATGATCGCTCAATTATATAGCAATTATATACCCTATACTTCGTACATATGATATATATATATATATATATATATATATATATATCTCATATGATATGTATATATATATGTAATATGTATGTGGTACATACTCAGAGTTTTTGTATAATCTTGAAATATTTCTCTACCTCCTCATTGATTTGTTTTATACTTGGGTAGCATTTCAATGATTTTGGACTACTGTATTAAAAATAAGAATGCTTAGGGTCGGGGAGTTAGCTCAGTGGTTCCGGCGCCTGTCTTGCAAGCGCAAGGGCCCGGGTTCGATTCCCCGGTTACCACATAACAATACTGGGCGTGGAGACCCACACCCAGCAGCAACCAGTACCACATACCACAGTGCCGGGCGTGGTGGCTCACGCCTGTAATCCCAGCACTCGGGAGGCAGAGGCAGGAGGATTGTGATGTGAGTTGGAGGCTGAGCTC
>PVIR01002635.1:0-99752 GCA_004026965.1 Petromus typicus
TCTGTTTCCTGGCTGCCACGACACAGCGACTTTCCTCCACTGTGCTTCCTGCCTTGGAACCAGCTAGCTACAAACCAAAACTGTGAGCCAAAATAAACCTGTTCTTTGTTAAGTTGCAGGTGTCGAGTGCTTTGTTCCAGCAATGAGGAAAGTGACTAAGACACAGAAGAAAGTCTGGAAAAAACTCCATTTCCTTAAATGGACAAAATTCCCTCTTAACTTCCTGAGAATTTTCAGCCCTATGGAATACATGTGCCCTGAAGTTAAGTTTATGTCACATTTGCTATTTGTGTGTACATTTTCCTTCATCTTCCTGACTCGCTCCTCCTCTGTGCCCTTTCTCCTTCTCTTCATCATCTTTCTCTTGTTTCCTACCTGCTCTTCCTCCTAATGCTCCTCCTTTTCTTTCTTCTTCCTCTTCCTCTTCTTCTGCTGCTTGAAACACTGGAAATTTGTTGCATAAGTTACTTTTCTCCAACTGTTTCAAGATAAAACTCCTCTGAGTAAGGACAGTCTTTCATGATGCAACTTCACACTTGAAAAATTAACAAGAATTCCATGAGTATAATCTAAAGTTCAATTTATGTAAAAATTTCCTCAATTTGTCTTCAAAATAACTTTCAAGTTTTTCTTTTTCTAATAGCTCTAATTCACTTAACATTTACAGTGTTTCTTGCCATTTTGTCTTCTGTGTCCTTTTTTTTTTTTTGGTTAGAATGAGGAACTTATTTTCTCATGAGTATGTTCATTTAGTTATTTCCACCCTTGTGCACATATCTTTTAGTGTTTATCTAGTAATTTGCTTAGGATAAATAACAGTAAGTGGAATCACTTGATCTAATGCTTCTGGCACATATATTTGACCATATTAATCTCCTGAGGATTGTTTTCAGTTCCCTCACATTCTCTGCTGCCCTTCTCTCACATCATGTGAGAGTTTATCTCACTACATCTTCGCCATCTCTGGGTATCATTACTCTAGTGTTTGCCAGTTTTAGAGATAAATAGTGTGATTTACTGATATTTTCATTGTTTTATCCCATTATAAATGAAGCCAAATCTTATATGTTTGCTAATAATTTGTAATTCTTCTGCAAATAGTCTTCATATCTTTTGTCTTCTTTCTCCTGAGATGTCAATATTTTTCTATTTTAAGATCTTTTGTATGTCAACAATTTCTGTAATCTCTAGTGTCCATTGCCAATGTTTTCTCCATTTGCTCCTGATCTCCCCTGAGCCTGGCAGCAATCCCCAGAGATAGGCAGAGCAGGTGAAGTTATCCAGTCTTAATTGATGGGGAAACTCTGACTCAGCAGGGAGTCTCTGCCCAGGGCTGCAGGCTGTGTACTGACCTTGACTTCCTTGCTCTGGGCACAGTACATCAAGCTGTCCCCCTGCCCCAACAGGGACATGATACATGATGGCATCTTTTAGGATTATGGGAGAAACATTATTTCTTTTAATAAATTAAAATTTCTTAAATATTTGTGTAATATTTCTTTCTCTGTAAGAAAGGAGTTCAACTGGGCCAGGGATTTTGCTCAGTGGTTCCAGCACCTGTCCTGCAAGCGTAAGGGCCTGGGTTTGATCCCGTAACCACATACAAGACTAGGTGTGGAGACTCACACCCACCGGCAATCAGTACCACATACCACAGTGCCAGGTATGATGGCTCATGCCTGTAATCCAAGCACTTGGGAGGCAGAGGCAGGAGGATTGCTGTGAGTCTGAGACTGAGGCTGAGGGCTGAGGGCCAGCTGGGGGCCAGCCTGAATTACAAAGCAAGACACTGTTTTTTTGTTATTGTTGTTAAAGGAGTTGAACTAAAAGACTTGTCTTTTTCAGCTTTACTACCTCCTGATTCTTTAAGGGACAAGAGAGAGACACTTGGGCACAAGCATTTCCTTACTTTCAAGGCCTGTTTGTGTTGAAGGGAGGTGAGGAGGGTGTTGGATTCTCCATCCCTATATATGAATATCTGTGACAGCACATTTCCGAGGGCATTTCCTTCCTAGATTTTCCAGGCTATGAGGGAGGAGCTGAGATCTGTCACCATACTTCTCACCAGTTGGAAGCAACTAAGCACAGGGCAACAACCAACACCAACATCCCAGTTTCATGGCCAGAGAAGATTAAATCATGGTAGCTCCTGCTATTTCCTATATCCTCATAGACATTACTAACAGATCACAGCATGCATAGCCTGAGACAGAGTGCAGCTGCATAATGTCACTTCTCACTGCACTGTAGGAATCAACTAACACTTGATTAAAGTAAATGCAGATATAAACTGGCACTTGACAAATATTTTTGAGACCAACCCTTATTGAGAAAGGTAATATATGTTTATTAGGCAGTTTTAGGAAATTGATACTTAAAATTGTAAAAACTCATGAACATATTAACCACCCTTAATATTTTGCTGTGTATTTTTATGTCTATAAAAATGAGATCCAGCTTTGCAGCTTATTCACTGAAAATACGTATGACTATCTTCCCAGATTATTAGTGAACAGCTCAATTTATTGATGCGCTGGTGCTGCATTTATGAATTATCAGTGTTTCTGCTGTAGATACCCTATCATTGTGCATCTATGCTGTTTTGAATTATATATTATTTCCATTATCTATTATTAAAATATTGCTGCAAACAACTCTATACATATCTGCAGTTCTTTCTATGTTTAATGCATAAACATAGACTGGGTGGCTTGCTGTCTGTTGACAAATTACCCTTTTGGCTGGTCATCTTCTGGGTGGTTACCAGTTCTATATGTGCACCATATTCTCCATATCTTCGACCTTCTAGGGTAAATTCCTTCATTGTTAGTGTTCAAACATAAGAAAAAAAAATTCCAGTTTTGATTTTTGTTTTCAATCACCTATAATCCCAAATTTGTTTTCTTGTGGTTATTGCCCACATGATATTCTTCTTTGCTGAACTGGTTGCATATGTTCTTTGCCCAGAATTTTCTGGTGTTCCTCTTCTATTTCTTACAGACCTGTAAACATTCCTTATATGCTGGTGTTACAAAATACATATGTATACAATATGTTATCTTGATTAAGCCCAGCTATGATTTATTTTACATCTTTTGCATTGGATGACATTTTTTCCAAAGCTTTCCCTATGACTTCAGTCTGGATTGTATGGTAGTGACAAGCAGAGTATCTTAAGAATAGTGTAGACTGGATTTGAAACTGCACTTGCAGGCTCAGGAATTATTATCATTATATCATTATTATTATTATTAGATTATTATTATTATTGTGGGGTTTTTTGAGACAGGTTCTCGTTTTGTAGTTCAGGCTAGCCCTGAGCTCACTATGTAGCCCAGGGAAGCCTTGAACTCAGTAGTCCTCCTGCCTCTGCCTCCTGAATGCTGTGATTACTTGTGTGAGCCACCATGCCCAGCATTGTGGTTATCAGTGCTGGGTTTATATGTATGAGTCACTACACCTGGTATTATTGTATGTTGTTGTCGGGGATCGAACTCAGGACTTGGCACTTACTAGACAGACACTGGAACCACTGAGCTAAATCCTGGCCTCAGGAATTCTGTATAATAGCAGCTTCCAAAGCCAGCCGCACATACAACATAGTGATGTGCCAGGAATATGCTAGTCCTTCACTGCAGTTAAATGAGCAAATATATGTATGATTACATAAAAATATATACTTTCAGTTTGTATAACAATAAAATGAATATGAGTGTATCCACTGTTCCAGCTAATACTGTATTTGTTACCTTTTCCTTTTGATTTTCTGGTATGTGCATCTATGCATAGATGTGTGCATTTCCTTGGCAACCACCTGATAAATACCTTTGTGCAGAGTAAATGTGTATGTGTAACAAATTGATACACACATGTTGGAGTGTGCAGATCAATTTTATTTTTAATCAGTTGTTTTAATTTTAAAAGTTGGAGACTTTCTTAAGAAACTCATCGCTCTTTTAGTTTCTACTATCTCCAAACCCCTGCCTGCTTCTCAGGTATCCTGGCTTTGTAGGTATCGTCTCAGGTATCCTGGTGTACGTGCATCCTTCAGTCAGCACGTTGTTTGTCTTTATTACCTCTGTCCTTGCTTTGGACCTCTTCCTTATGGCCTCCCTTCAATTCCCTTTCTGACTGGCTAGGGCTCTTTCCTATTTGCCTTCCTGAAACGGGATCTGATTGGTCAGACAAGGAACTGACCAGCTCTGGGTTGCAGTGGGTGTAATCAGCTGGTCCATTACCTGGCTGTGGCTCCTCAGCAGCGCTGTTAATGTGCTGCTTCCCTGAGAAGTGTGGGCAGCACAAGGGTCACGACACTGGGGCAAATCTACCTCCACACAAGGTGCTGCTCATATGGACTTCCGACTAGGGAACTTTGTTATATTTTTAAAATTCAGATATTTTACCCATCGGGAGTTCATTTTAATGTAAGATATAGAATTAAAATTTAATTTTTCATTCATCACTCTTACAATACTAATTTTAATAATATTCACTAATCTATATTTGTTGCTGATAAGACTTATAACATCAATCTGATTCCATGTTCTTATTTCCACTTTGTTCTTCTTGTCAAATGCTAACCACTACTCTTTAAAAATTATTATGGCCTAGTAGCATATGTTACTATAGATAAAGCAAGTCCTTCTTGCCCTTATTTCCACTAATTTCCTTTATATCTCCTTCTTCCCTACAATTATTTTCCCCATTTGCTTTTCTAGATTTCAGAATCTTTTTGTTGAGCTCTCAAAATATACCACTATAGTTGTGTAAACCAAGGTTTATTGTGATACAAGTTAACATTCACTCCCAAAGTTTACAGTTGGGTGAGTTTTATATACATTGAGTTGTGTAGCTCCCATTACAACCAAGACACATATCGTGTTCACCTTAGATCACATCTCTGTCCCTTGTACCACTAGCAAACACTCGCCACAGCATTATTATTGAAATCGGGCCACACATTTAAGTAGGAGAAAGTTGACATATTTATATCATTGATTGTTAACAATGTTTTAACATCTAGAAGTTTCTAGGTTTTACAATTTTATTATGTATCCTAAAATTCTTAGATCTATTTGTTATAAATTGTGTGGTTACTCTACATTTAATATTTTCATTATATTTACTCCAGAGCAATCATAGTGTACCGTAAATTTATGGATTCCTGCATATTTACAGGTGGATATTGATAAAGCACTCAAAAGAGGGTCTACTTTTAGGTGCACTGGTTGGATGAATTTGGGAGCAGAATATGTGAACACCATCCTAGCCTCTGTTGAAATCTTGTGTGGTCGTTTGCATGTAAGTTACTGTCCAGGGTCTGGGTCTCTCTATACAGTTCTTGGTACTGCACATAGCCTGACATGGTGCTCCAAAAGTGAGGATCGAAACTGTGATCACTGAATGATGCCTCCCCTCCTGTCCCAGATAGGGCTTTTGAATGGATGCGGGTAGTTGTTGGGGAGCTTCCCCACTTACTGGATAGAAGCCCCCTCGCATTCCACATGAAGAACTTGACTATTTCTGTTTAGAATGGAATTTAACCCTTTTAGGGCTCCATGGTCCCAATTTCTTCTCTAAGAATGCCTTACCAGGGCTGTGTCCTGGTATCTGTAGAGACCTACAGATTTGGCTGGCTTGTTTAATAACATCAGAGAATCTCAGTAATTTGACTGCTGCAGTGTTGATAGAGACCAAATGGTCCTCAACCTGGTTTCAATTTGGTGTTTCAAAATGCCTACTCAGAAACACTGCTTTGATACCTTACAGTTTAACCGAACTCTCTCTGTTTCCTTCTTGTTAGAGTTAGATCAACTCAGTGGAAAAATTCAAGGTATTGTACTGAACAGAAGTTCCTGCAAGGTGTGACAGATGTCTTTGATTGCATTTTTACAATGGGATGATAAAATAATGATTAGAACTAGAATGTTTACTTGAAAGACTTCATTTTATGAAAGCAGAATGAATTAGGGAACTTCCTGGTAGAGGGAAGATTAATTACTTTATTCTTTACTTTTCTCATTTTTTATCAGGTAACAATTAGTAGGCTCAATGGTATAAGCGAGGAAAACCAAAGTGCCTCAGAACTACCTGCAGATCTTTTTAAAATCTAGATTCTGATTAGGGTTGTCACCAGACGGGGGTCTGACCATGTTCCTCAATGGGGACCTCAACTGACCTCAGCTACTGGGTTACTGACTTGCACCAGAGAAGGATACCAGGACACAGCAGTGAGAGGCATTGGAAAGCTGTACAGGGCAGAACAAAGCGTACGCACTGAGAGAATAGTGTGAGTCCTTAGCGGAGAGGCACATTATGGATCTGGGCTGGGAGGTTTTATGTAGTTTGAGAGTGTCTTAGAATGGCTGATCTAGCCGTGAGGGGACTAGATTAGACTGCAAATCATCAAGTGTGTTTGAAATCTAGAGATCTGTTGTTTCCTTGTGCATAGGGGTCCAGGGAGGAAGAGCAATTTACAAGTGCTAAGTAGGCCCGATATACAGATGTCTTTAAGACCCTTAAAGCGGGAGAAATGGAGTGAGTTTCCTTGAAGCAAAAAGGTATTGTGAATGTAGGCAACATTGGTGTCCTAAAGCTGCAGGTTTTTAAAAATACAATTTATATATGATTTCAGAAATGGTGGTGCATACCTATAATCACAGTACTTTGGGAAGCTGAGGTAGAAGATTCTCAATTTCAAGACCCACCTGGGCAAGTCTCAAGGAAAAACAAAACAAAACAAAACAAAACAAAAAACAAACTAGAAAGGCTGAGAGTGTAGCCACATGGCAGTGTGCTCCAGCATTTGATTCCCCGTACCCTACTCCCATGGATTTTCTTTCTATCTTGATTTCTCCTGTTCTAGATCAGGAGGATCTGGAATGGAGCCATGCACTTTGCATCTCAGGTATGTGACTGAGCAGGTTCCCGCAGGCTGCAGAGGAAATTCTATTGTTAGCAGTAGTTACATATGAGTATGGGTCTAGGACAGGGGAGATGAGAGACTTGAGTCCGTCTGTCGTGTCTGATTTTTTCTTAAACGAATTCTTTTGTGAATTTCTGGCCTACTAAATAATTGATTTAAAAATGCTGAGAACTGAAAAGAGTATCTAAATATTATTTTCTGGGAGGGGGATAAGGGTGATTAAATTTTTTTCCCTTCAATTTCTCTGTATGTTCCAAAATTTCTCTACAGAGAATGGTGCTTATGGAAGAACGCACAAGCTTTAAAATACAACTTCAAAATGAACAGAAAATAAACAGAGGTTATTAGGAACATCTGACCAAAAGGGCTCTATAACCTTATTAATAAGAATAATCACCCTTTTCATCAGAGTAATGTAACTCAAAACTAAAAATATCTCACCAATTAAAAAGTATAAACTAAATGGATGAAAAAAATGTTTAAAGAGTGACTTCTTTTTCAAGAGGACTTGCTCTCACACACACCTATACACTTAAATTGTTCAACAGGTTATAAAGGAAACAACTGTTTGGGAGATGATGGTTAAAATTTTAATTTTTTAAACCTTGTATTTAAAAACATAAGATTTTGAAACATGCAGATACATTTTCAATGTGAAACCCTTTGAGTTTCTGTCGTCTCCTAACTTGGGCAGCTGTTTTACTGATGCCCAGAAACTCTGTTCATGAACAGCCACATGTATTACTTTCATGCCTTTGACACAGATAGGATTCAGTTTATAAATACCATTTCTTAAACTACTAATTCCATTAAAATGAAAGCTCTAATAACCTAATGAGATCTGCAAAACATAACTGAATGGCAGCCCTGACTTAGATTTCCCAGGACACTGTCGAGAGCTTGTCCCTGTCCCGCGGAACTCTAGATGTGGGCAGGTTCACACGTTCGGTCACTCCAGGCATTCACAGCAGTGGAATGAACAGGAACCAGAATAGAAATCGAGACTCAAGTGTGTCCCTAATAATCTAGGCGTGTCCTTCACAGAAAAGGATCATCTCGGAGCCCCCAGCACTGGCCCTATCATCCTGGCTTTAAGCCTTTAAGCTGGACACTGGAATGAAGAGCAAATGAAACATTTCTTAAAAAGCTGCTGTTCCTTTTCTGGACCATTACACAAGCTCCAAAGCGCAACAGCTGAGCACGGAGACTGCATTTTATCTGAGAGCAGGCTCACTGCAAAGTGATCCACACAAATGTCTTGTGGTTTAAAAGAGACCGTGTCTGGAAACGCTTCCTATTTTAGATCTCTCATCTCTTTCTTGTTAGGCAAGATGAGCCTTCCAAGTTCCTCACTTTCTAGCTAAGGTTCCTGAGAAGTCGTTCCAAATCAACCACTATCAGGATTGAACTCAAACTTGTAGTTGTTCAAGGAATGAGCCCGTTTTGGTTAGCTAGGGCCCCCTTAGCAACATGCCACAGAGAGTGGCTCCCAGGACATTTACTTTCTCTAGGTTCTGGAGCTTCGAAGTCCAAGACCAAGGTGCCAGCTAGGCTGGTTTTTCTGGAGACTTTTCAAGACTTGTGATTTCTTCTGTGTTCTCATGCTGTCCTCTCACTGTGTTGGCTCCATATTCTCTTGACATCAATAATAATGGCTTAGGGAGGGCCTATCACAACGGCCCTGTTTTAATTAACTTACCTCTTTAAATTCAAACAGTCATGCACTGAAGTTAAGAGTTTGACATGAAGAATTTTGGAGGACATGATTCAGCTTAACAACCAGTTTCTTTACTTTTGATATATGGCAACTTGGTTCATGAACACATCTGTGAACAACCTGGTTCAGAAACAGAAGCATGTGGCAAAAGTCTGTTTCTGTTTGCAAACTGAGTCATTTGGGGACAAATACCACCATCGCCATCTTTTTTTTTTTGTTTTCATGGACATCTTTTTTGCATAAACACAAACATGGCCATTTTCCCCAGAACTGTGGACCTAGTTATATTTGTGAAAAAAGGAATCTCTATATTAAGTTTAACATTCAAGTGTTGAGAATTTAAAAAACAAGAAGCCTATATCATATGCATATGAAAATGCATATGCCTATTTAAATATGCCTATTTATTTAGGCAAAAATAATGTTGCCTAAATCATTCTTATACCTGCTTGCATTTTAGGAATTATTGGAAGACTTTCAAACAACTTTCTGAAGTGGAAAAAGGTGACAGTCAAGCCCAGGTAAACTAGTCATACCTAGGAAAGTAAAACTTAAAAGTCAAAGTTAAGATTCATTCTATTGTTTACTAGTCATTTTCTGAACAGGTGCCTGACAACCAAAGGATGGTGCAAGTTATTTGTCCATGTTTTTCCAGGAGTTGTCCCCAGGTTACCAGCACCTGAGATGCCAGAGACACCAGTTTGGAGTGCAGGTCTTTAACTCTGCCCCGGACTCAGTGCGCCAGTCTGGCCTGGGATCCTGTATTTAATGAGTACCCACCTACCCACCCACAAGATTCTGTGGGTCTCTGCTGGGTACTATGGGCTGCCATCTACATACCCACTCTTCCCAGGAGAGAATTTGTGCTTGTCCAAGTTGCAAATCTAAACACATCTTTATTTTATACACAGTACACTCTGGTAAATGCAGAAATATACAGCATCTCATTTTAATGATTAGTCTTCTATTTTCCATTTGGTATATCACTTAAAACCTGGCAAATCATTTGGTTTAAAAAAAAAAAAATCACAAAAAGACCCACAGAGGAATTAAATTAATTGTTTTCTCCAAACAGTAGATTTTTCCTCCTCAATGGAAAATCACCATCTGCTGATGGGGGAATGAAATCCACCATGGCAATGATGCTGGTTATTAAGACTAAATTTTCACTTTCAAGTATAAAATTAACTTGGAATAGCAGAGCCTGAGCTGATACCTATCAGTCACAAAGAGCTCAAAAAGAAGAAAGCAAAAGTGCTATGGAAGTTACATTCTTTTCTGTAAAACTCAGCTCTACAATCTGTATAACAAGGGTCCGAGACTCTGACAAGATGGCGACGCTGCTCAGAGGTCCCTCTTCCCAAGGGTCTTGTACCACAAGCCTCTCCCTGTGTGGTGCAGTGAGGGACATCTCCACTGGCCTCACTTTAACTTGGTCCTTGGACCCATGGTGGCTACTTGGGAGATAAGCTATAATCTTCAGAGTTCCAATGATCTTGGCTGAACCCTAGGGTCATATCTTGTGTAAAATACATATGTTCCCATAGCATGAAGGCCGTTCTTTAGCTTGCACACATATTTACCAGCTTTTGGGGAGACAAAGCTTCCTTCCTCTTTGGTAAAAAACCCCACTGTATCCAGCAATGCAGCTGTGACTAGCTCTTCATTTGTGCCTTCCTGTGTGCCCGCATGTGTGCAGCAATCGAGCCAGCTATTTCTGCATTCCTCTTGTTCTGGCCAAAATAATCTAAAAACTCGCCATCTGGTCCAATCAAGTACATTATTATTGTGTGATCCACCTGTAGAAACAAGGAAGGAATGTGTGACAAAAAGATCACCAAACAAGCTGCTCATTTTACTGGATGAATGCTGCAAGGTAGGCAAAATTTTTGTTAACAACTCAATAATCACTATAACATCTATTTTGTATAGAATAGGCCTATGCTGCTTATAATAATTCACAGCTATGGAGCACCTGAAATATTTTGTGTTGCAAAAACTTGCACCAAGCTACTGCTTATAACGTCAGCTAGCATCTGTAATTCTTCGGTTAAATCCGTAACATACTGAAGCATGAAGTCTCTGGACAAGCATTCACTCTCTCAGGTATGGCTACTGCAGGCCTTCCTAAAATGTCAGTGTTGTAGTTATCTCCTTTGGCTCCTTAATCACAGGATAGAGATTATAAAATTATAGTGCTTTCTAGAAACTACTTTTTCTAGCAAGTTCTTGTGTACATTCTGTTATGTTTCAGGAAGAACTGGTCCTTATACATTACTGCCTAGCTTCTGTTTATCATGTTTTGAGTGAAGCCAGAAAGCTAACTGCTGGTTCACTTCTATGATTTATAACTCCTAACACATTATTTACTATTTACTCCTGATATTAGCAATATTTACTCCTGATATTAGCAATTCAAACACAAATAGGAAGATGCATTTTTCTCCCCTAATAAGTTTTTTATATCATACACTGATCAATCCTATCTGGAGGTGCCGCAGAAGCCATAAATGGTACACCCTGAGGAGTCTTTTTCAATCTACCATCTGTTTTCCTGTAAAGTTCTTAAAACATTTCCAGCTCTAACTTTAGTCATTAATGTTTTTAGTTAGTTTCTCCCACAAGATTCAATTTTAAAAGAGCCAATTTGCTACTGTTGGGTCCTAGGAATTCATCTCAGTCTTGACTGCCACTTGGCAAGGCAGCAAGAAAGGAATGTGATCACACATATCAAACTAGACACTCCCCTAAATATATCAGGACACATTATACATCTGTGAGGTTACTACTTTATATATACACATTCATAAGGAGATAGCAAATGGAAAGAGCCATGTGCCTACCCCAAAAGGAAAGAATGCCATCGAGAGTGCCAACAGCTGGTGAACTCATGTGTTGGGAAAGGATTTACTGTAGGGTGTGGCCTGATGGTCTGCACACATCTAATATCGAAGTCAGAGTTACGACTCCAGTTCTCTCTTCTAGACTTACTCTGTAGTTTACACCTCTTTTTCCTCATTTCACTTTCTCCAGTCTCTTCCTTACAAAGCAGAATGGTAGTATGCTGGACTTAGATTTTCTGAGTTTTCTTAATGTAAACTTCTTTCTCATTCAGAAACAGAAACCTTATCTGTATCTGTCTAACTTGTCACAGATCACTTCTTAGTACTCACTTGGGATGGGGACAGAGCCAATTGGTATTAGTTCTACCACTGGGATTCAGGGGTAGTTCCCAATGCAGAAGAACGAAACAAGTGATCATTAATACATCCTTTCATATGTCACCTCGCACCTAAAATAGGTATACAACAGGCTGGAGCATGTAAGCTGTGTAACCAGTGAATGTCAGACCTGACCTTAAACCTCTGTTCAGTTTCAAAATCACAATCTTACCATGTTATCATTATGCTGCCAACACTTCTTATTTCTATTGGAAAACAGCCACTCCGTTTTTCTAATTGTATAACTTTAAAAAAAATGTGCATTTATATATACACATTCATAAGGAGATAGCAAATGGAAAGAGCTTTTTATTGCTTGAAGTGGTAAAGGCATACATTCATATACACACAAATCCAGTAAATTTGTACAGTTCTTCCTATTCTAAACTCCTAGATTACCACAGTTGTTCTGAAGGAACCATCCTATTTTTCAAGAGAAATGTTCTGCAGGGCCAGGGATTTAGCTCAATAGTTCCAGTGACTGCCTTGCAAGTGCAAGGTCCCTAGTTCCATCCCCAGTAACCACATACAAAGCCAGGCATGGAGATTCATGCCCACCAGGAATCAGTACCGTATACTACAATGCTAGGCATGGTGGCTCACGTCTGTAATTCCAGCACTTGGGAGGCTGAGGCAGAGGGATTGCTGAGTTTGAGGTTGAGTTTGGGCTAGTACTGAACTTACTACGTAGCCCAGGCAAGCCTCAGGTGTCATACTCCTGTAATCCTAGCACTCAGGGAGGCTGAGGCAGGAAGATCACAAGTTTGAGGCCAGCCTGGGATAACTTAGTGGCTTCAAGTAAAAACAGCTGTGATGTAGTCAAGTGTGAAGGTCTTAGGTTCAATCTCCAATAATGCCAAAACAAATGACAAATCTAGAAACAACAAAAGCCTTGCTCCACATTTTCTCCAACTTTGTATTTCTAACTTTGCCGATTTTGATAAAAGGTTTTCAAAGTATCTGATCATATCTTAAGTAATGGTTAAAAAACGGCATGTCATTAAATTCACATTTCTTTTATTATGAAACAGGATGTTATTTGAAAACCAATTCTGTTTTTTCAAAAGTATTTTCTAACTATTAATGTAACTGTGGTAACAGAGTAGCACACAGATTTAGATTTCTCAGGAATCTCAAGTGTTTGGCACGTCCATTTATATATATATTAGTCTGAGGATTTCATTCAAAAACCTTGAAAGTTTAGCTCTTGCTGCTGTTATCTGAGATTATGAAAATCTCATCCCACTATGACTCAAGGTTAATCTTTAGGGCACCCCATCATTCCTCCTGGGTCCTTCAATCTTAGCACATCTTTCTCAGTCAGTCTTGAACATACAAATCTGAGGCCTTAAGGCACAAATTCATCCCAATGAAAGCCTAGGAAACCAACTCCCCCTATTGGTGGAGTCAGTAAATGTACAGCAGTGAATTTATTTATCAAAAGATCAAATTCTGGTAGTTCACCAGTATTACCTCAAAAGAGGATGTATTCTCTTACACATTTTCATTTTAATTTTTAAGATTAAAAAATTAGTATCTACATTGTATTACTGTACTATGAGGTACAAATTTCAGGGACTAAACTTGTGTTCAGTTTAGTTCACTGTTCTCTGGCCATAAACTACTGGTCATAAGCAGATTACACGAGAACTGCATGTCTTTGCGGCATCAAGATCAACCAGTCAAGAAGAATACACACTCAAAGGTTTCAGTGTCTTTAAGAAAAGAAGAGAAAACTGTGGAGGGGCAGTTGATAGTTGGACATCTGACACGGTCCCCTTTCCTGGAAGCTTTATATTTGAGTTTTATAAGTTGTTTAGTTTTATTCACAACACTTCTTTCTGAATATAGTCTACACAAGACTAAAGTGTGCTAATTGGTTTAGGATTATAAATATTTATGCAACTTAATAAAAATTTGTTACGGCTGAAGTCAGATGGATGCTTCCCTGCCCCACTGTCAGGCCCTGGTTAGATTCCAAACCAATTAATCCAATTTGTAGAAAAGTATAGAAAGCTGAAGAACTCTTTTTTGCTCTCGGCTCACTCTGTCGTTCCCTGCTCCCTTCTAAACTTCTTTCTTTACATGCTGCCAATGCACCAAGAGGAAACTACAGCACAGTCTCTCCACTGTCCTTAAACTTAGGGCTTAAAAGAAAAATGTTCATTTTTCTCATCCCCTCCCTCCCATGATCCAAGTTTCCCTGATGCTATCAGGAACCAGACTGGGAAGGTATGATTACTGTGTAGGCTCATTTCAAGAGAAGACTGAAGCTTTTTAACTCAGACCTTAAGGAACACAAGCATACAATGTGCTCCAGGTTCAAAGGTGACAAAGTGCCACAGTGAGATGTTGTCTCTGTGTGTTGTTCTAGGGACAAGCTGCTTGACTGGTGATTCATGGTCCGAGCCATCTTTCCTTCCACAAAACCAGTCTTGCAGCTGGAAAAGCTCTCAGTATTTTTTTTTTTCTTTTTTGAGACAAGGTCTCGCTTTTGTAGTTTAAACTGGCCCTGAGCTCAGCCTTGAACTTTTGCCTCTGCCTCCCGAGTGCTGGGATTATAGGCATGAGTCATCATGCACGGCACTGTGGTAAGTGGTTTTGATTGCTTGGGTGTGAGTCTCCACACCTGGCATTGTTGTATGTGGTTACTGGAGATTGCACCCTGGCCCTTGCACTTGCAAGGCAGGCACCGGAACCACTGAGCTAAGTGGTCCAAGGCTCTCAGTATTAATCACTTTGCCCAATGAATATTACAGGAAAACCAGAATATGAGGCCTGAAAAAATCCCTGCAATACTATTGCAATACAGTATCAAATCTTAGTATGACATAAAAAACTGTCCATACTAAAGAAACTCAGTGACTGGGGTGGTGCTTAGGCCTTTTGTTGCTATGTCATGAAAGCATGGTTAGGAAAAAGACAAAGTAACTTGGGCGTTAGTTTAGGACTTCTGCAATAGCACTGATGGACATGAAGTCAGTTTTTTAATCCAAGTGTGCTACAGCAGTACAGCTTAATAAAATTTCTGTTCCTCATTGCTAAAGAAAGAATACAATAAACCAAACTGTGCAAGGCATATAGTTAAGATGTAAGTAAGTCTTACAGAAAGCCTACTTCCTGATAGCTTGCATCTTTCTTCTTGTTCTTCAAAATATTCATTCTACCTAAACATATAATTCTCCATGGCCTAGAACTGCTTCTGCGAAGGAGGACATTCTCACACCTCCTCACTGAGAACTTGCGGATCACCAACACGATGTTTTTTTTTTTTCTTTTCTTTGAGACAGGGTCTTGCTTTGTGGTTCAGGCTGGCCCTGAGCTCAGCCTCGAACTCACATCACAGCAATCCTCCTGCTTCTGCCTCCCAAGTATTGGGATTACAGGTGTGAACCACCACTCTGGGCACTGTGGTATGTGGTTATGATTGCTGCTGGGCATGAGTCTCCACACCCAGTATTGTATGTGGTTAACCGGGGATAGAACCCAGGCCCCTGTGCTTGCAAGACAGGCACTAGAACCACTGAGCTAAATCCCCGGCCCAGCAACATGATGTTTTCAACTACTTAGCAGTTTACCCTAGCAGCACTTGGGAAGCACGTTAGTTTACATGCCAACTATTTTGAGTGTCACTTGGGCAGGCAGGTGTCATTGCAACCAGTAGATTCTTATTTTGGTAAATTTGACCAAATTGTTATTTTTATATTTCCTGTCATATTATCTTATAAATGAAATTTATGCATCTTTTTTTTTCCATCTTGTATTTAAATAATTGGCTGGTAACTAGTTAAAATGAATTTAAAACAGACCTTTCCTCCACATGATGTCTCTTCTTTATTTCCAATATGGTAACTACATAATGATTTTATTTTTATGGACCACTAAAAAAGAAGCCCAGGCAATTAAATTATGAGCCATGAAGACAGACAATCATCTTTAAAAACAGTGCTAATTTTCTTTTAAAAATCCAAAATTTCCAAGGAATCTGTAATAATCTCAGAAGCCAGCCCACATGTACAAACCTAGGCATTTACTTACAATGTAGTCTTCATCGTCATCCTTCGGGCCAGGGCTGTAATACACTCTGTATGCTCTGGCTACCTTATCAATCTCTTCTTTCGTGCCAGTCAAGCCAACCAGTTTGGGAGAAAATTCTAAATAAAAAATGAGAAAGACAAAGAAAAATGAGAAGCAAACAAAACAGCCTTTCAACTTCAAAAAGAGGATACCTATTATAAAGCAGCTCTAGTTCTACCTTTTTCCTGTGAGTCCTCAAACATTTATTCATGATGCAAAAGAAAACAATTTCACATAGAACGAACTCAGCTAAGCATGGTGGTATGTCTGAGCCCAGCCTGCAGTACACAGGAAGCTCAAAGCCAGTCTGAGCTACACAGTGAGACCTTGTTTCAGATACCAAACTAAACCAAATCAAACCGAAAGACAAATGAAAATTCTTTCCTTTTAATATGCTATGTGTCGATCTTTTTATGACTATCTAGTAAAGATCCAGAGGGAATACACTTTAGTTACTTAAGTCAGATTTTCAATTAGTTTTTTAAAAAAACACATGTAGTTGAGATACAATCAAGTTTAAAACTATTATCCTGAGTCTCTGTATCATGAAAAAGTTTGCTTCACAATTAAGATTATATAACACATCAAATTATCTGCATCTTATTTTCTAGCAAAAAAATCTCAATACAGATATCAAGTACTACTTTTATTTCTGATAAGGAGTTTTGCAATTACTATTCATCATTTTAAAACAACAGTTATAATAAAGTTCAAGGCTGAGTGTAAATCACTCATAGCAGGCATGTGCTGTTAAACTGCTGCAGGGTACCCAAGTGGCTCAGTGGAAGTCACTTAAAAAAACAAACTGGATTCATCAGGTTAATGAAATGACAGCACAACATTTAACAGCACCTCCCTCTTCCAAAGGTAGAAGAGCCTTTGTTCCTAGGCTAATTCGTTTTAAGTTGGGTACTAAATTATTCAGGTCCTGAAGAAAGCAGGCTGGCTTATCTTTCTTTTCTTTTCACTTGAGTAAATTAATAAGGGTGAATGAAGCCTGAGTTAAATATACATCCAAACATTATTTTTTAAACTGCAAAAATAGCAGTGTTTTCTTAATAGCAGTGTTTTCTTAAAACACTGACTTAACAATTTTTACTCTTCCACATAAAAAATGGAGTTAGTAATGCATGTGCATGCTGTTGAAGAAAATTACTCTAAGGCTTCGGCATTTCAATTAGGTATGGCAATTTAAATGTCCACTCTTTTGGGGATACCATGGTTCAGTTAACATATGATAAATAAAACCTGCCCATATAAAACATTTAAAAAATTTATTACCCAATGAGTATATTTATATGTCCTGCTTTGCATTGCTTGGTGAAAACTGTATTGCTCAAATTTCTGACAAAGTTGCAAATTGTGGGCATAAATTATACTTAAACAAACATATAAGTAAAACTATAAACTTTAAAGAGAAAACAACCGTTATAAGCTTGTGTCAGGCAAAATTTCTTACATATTAAACAAAAAGTACTCATATAAAAGAATAAGTTAATATATTTAGACTTAAACAAGCTCAGAAAATGTGGGGAAAAGACATGAACAGATCCTTCACCAAGGACATACAGATAACAAGAGGATGAAGGTGCTTTGTGGTAATATTCACTAAAGACATTATTAAAAACATAATGAAATACTACTAGGGCTTACTAGAGTGGCTACGATTTAAAAAATTGCCAGTATCAAGTGTTAGGATGTACAGAAACTGGAACTCTCAACACTGCTGGCCAAGGATGCAAAAATGTACAACTATCTCAGAAAATAGTTTGTCAGCTTCTTCCAAAGCAAAACACATACTCCCTGACCCATCCACTCCACATATGGGTGTGTACTCAGGAAAAAGAAAGCATGTGTCTACACAAAGATCTGTCCATGAGTGCTAATTGCAAAGGCCAAAAGCTGGGAAAAACCTCAAGGCCTACCAATGGACTAGGATGCAGCAATACAAATGAACAGTCCATGATACATGCTACAACATAGATAATTCTCAAAAAATACATATATTGTATAATTCCATTTGCATAAACTTGGGAGTGTAAACCAGCTTATTGTGACAAAAGCACTTAAATGGCTGCCTGGAGATGGGAGGAAGAGAAGGGAAGTAGGGTACAGAATCAGAAAGGGTATGAAGAGCCATGCGTGGTGACCCATGTCTGTCATCCCAGCTTTGTGCTTAACATGACTGAGACTAGCCTGAATCACACAGGGAGACTGTCTCCAGAAAGAGTTCTACCCCTCTTTCTGCCTCTTCCTTTCTGTGTTTCCTACTTCTGGCCTTTCTCTTTTCTTTCTTCTAGTGCTGAAGACTGAACCCAGGACCTCTAGTGTACCAGCCCAGTGCTTCACCACTGAGCTACAGTCTTAGTCCTGACATGCATTTTCTTGATAGTGGTGATGGCTTCGCAGGTGCACAACCACATCACAAACTAACACACCACACATTTTAAGTAGGTTCTTTTTATTATATGCCAATTATACCTCAATAATCTCTTAAAAGTAAAAACATGCATAACAAATTTTAAAATAATTTAAAAGTTCTATAGGATATGCATTTCAATGTGTCATGAAAGTATGCACTAGTTTTTCGGATCAATCATTACAACATTTTCAGAATAATGTAAATTCAAATTGCTGATTTTTAAGCACCTGTACTGAAGATTCCACCTGAACTTAAGTTTATACAAAGTAAACTTGCCTACCCACACAGATAAACTAGAACCTGAAGATTCACCCTCAATTCTACTATAAATTACAGTTCACAAATTATCTAGTAGATTTTAATCAGCCTGTAGATACCAAATTAAAATTTTTACATTAAAAATTATGATAATGTTTCTGTCACAGCACATGTTTTGGAGAGTTCAAAATATGTTTTCATCTAGTAATTTGTCTTCTGTCTCCTGATTGCTACTAATTTTACTAAAAGAAAATGAGGTACAGAACTAGAAGGCCCTTACTTGTAATTCCAGGCTCTATTTTCTTAGTTGATAGGAAGTTCAAGTCCAAATCCCTTCTCTGTGTCAAACAAAAAGTGCTGCACATGGAACTGAGGAACCATTTGCTAGTTTATGTCCTGACTGGCCATAGCTGAAACATTGCATGCCCTCTATTTATCCGCCTGTAAAATCAGCCCATTTGTTCTGCATATTTCACAGGGTACAATGAAGTTCAAATGGGTTTGATATTTCAAAAACTGCATGAGCTAAACAGATGTAAAGTATTATTCATAAAATATACCTTTCACATAATTTGCAATGGCTTCTTTTGTGTCCCTTTCCGGATCAATGGTTATGAAAAGCGGAGTTAAATTAGGTAGGGTTGGAATATCATCTGAAAGAGAATACCAATCAGTCAGTATTTGTACGCGAAGGGCAAACAGAAAACGAGCAACGGCAGGAGAGGGAAATTAAGGATATGCAGGGGAATCGAACACCTGATGAAGAGGACAGAAATGAATAGAAGTGGATCTGTAGCCCCATGAGATGCCTATGCTGGAACATAAACGTTACCCTGGCTATCTTTTCTTTAATTCATATTTATAGTTTACTTAAGGACAAGGTAAATTATTTAAATTGGTGCTAATAAAATACTGTACTGGGTGGGGATTTAGCACAGTGGTTCTGGCGTCTGCCTGGCAAGCACAAGGTCTTGAGTTTGATCCTCGGGAACCACATATCACAGTGCCGGGTGTGGTGGCTCTTATCTGTAATCCTAGCACTTGGGAGGCAGGGGGACTACTGTGAATTAAGAGGCTCATCTGGGCTACATAGTGAGTTCAAGGCCAGCCTGAACTACAAAGTGAGACCCTGTCTCAAAAAAACCAAAAAAGACTGTACCACTGACTACATATCATTGTAGATTTCTTAATTTCACTATGTTTGCGTAAAAGTTAATAGGAAGGTCATAATAAAGGAACATAAAAGAAAAGTTTATAGAGGTCCTGGTCATACTTTTTAAAGTGCTCTAACATTTAGTATCAAAATAGGTTTTCTTTGGGGCCGGGGATATAGCTCAGTGGTTCCGGCGCCTGTCTTGCAAGCACAAGGACCTGGGTTGAATCCCCGGTAACCACATAACAATACTGGGTGTGGAGACTCACCCTAGCGGCAACCAGTACCACATACCAGTGCCGGGCGTGGTGGCTCACGCCTGTAATCCCAGCACTTGGGAGGTAGAGGCAGGAGGATTGCTGTGATGTGAGTTGGAGGCTGAGCTCAGGGCCAGCCTAAATCACAAAGTGAGACCCTGTCTCAAAAAAAAAAAAAAAAAAAAAAAAAAAGGTTTTCTTTGTTGGAGTGTCAGGTAACACAAAGCAACAAACAAGCTGAATGCTGAGTTTATATTTTTAAAGACCAAAAAAATATATCCCCCCGTGTAACAAAGGAATGCAAACATGTAGTAACATTAAGTAAAAATAAACAATGGAGAATCAGTAATGCTTTTCTTACCTATTTCATCCACAACTTGAATCATTTTTTCCAACTCTTCAGGACAGATGTCAGGGCAGTGAGTGAAACCAAAATAGATCAATACCCATTGGCCCAGGTAGTCCTTGTCAGTTTTGGGCTCTCCAGTGTGAGTTGTAAGGGAAAACGGTCCCCCAAGTAAAGGCTTCCCGATGCTTCGATGTCGTTCCTTCTCCAGCTCTTAAAGAGATACCAAAAATGTCATTCTAGCCACAGGCACTTAAATACCTGACATACTCAGCAGTATTCTAATAACGTGTGTGAGTAGGGCACAAAACGTGGAAGTAGTAGTTTCAGTTTTTAAAAAATCTTTCTAGATAACCATAAAAATAACCATAAAACAATAAAACAAATCCAAATTAAATTCTATGGCATGTAGTCAGTACCATAAGAAAGTACTAAAAACATTTCTTCCCTTCCAGAACAATTCAGTCCTAAACCATTAGGTGTGGCTGTGATGAGAGTGGGGTAGGGCCCACAGGGACCTAGAACAGATGTCTGAGGCCAAGTCAGGCCAGAGTGATGGGATCTCATTTACATATAGAAGATTGACTTAAAAACCTAAAATACATTACAAATAACGGCCTAAATTACATGTAATCCCAGCATTTGGGAGGCCAAGGTAAAGGATTGCTCTGAGCTGGAGGCTAGCCGAGTTACTGGGTGAGTTCAAGGCCAATCTAAATTGAGTACAGCTAAAAAAAAAAGATGTGAAGTAGCAAAACCTGAAGATTAAATATGACACTGTCTTAAGATTTAAGAGTAGTAACCCAACTGCTCATCTGTTTTTTCATTTTGATGACTATATTATGATTATACTGAAGTGTTTTTGTCAGTAAAAAGTACATGATACTTTACTGTATAGTTGGAGACAATGAGGCATCATGCTACTATATACTCTCAGACAATTTAGAAACAGTTCATAGACTGCCTCATAGTAAACTTTTGTCTCTGCTTTTATTTCTCTAGCTTCTATAAATTTTTTGTCCATGTGTGAAACTAAAGGAACTTGTTGATTCAAATATGACAATCATATTACTACAATACTGCTTAATATATAAGTCAACTTGTTATACCAACAGCTGTAAAGAACTCATTTTGATAAGATTCTCAAGCCTATGATTTATTACCTCCAGATTTGAGTATTACCCTTTGTGTACCAATAAAAAGGGTAATGGCTTCAAAAGAGATGCTACATAACAATTAAATTTAAGTAATGTTTGAATGATTTACCTAAACCTTCATTTCTTAAAGTTCTGGAGCAGACACGAACTTTTTTTTTTCCCTTTGGATATTTCAAGATACTACCACAAAGTAGTCTTCGACCATGGTCAGCTTCTGCCCTCTCCCTCTGTGGATATGCACTGGTGTGTAGGATCTGCTCATACTGCTCTGCATGCCCGACAGTGAGGGAGCCTTCTCAACTGTGAAGGTTGAGGTTTCCTTTGGCTTTCAAGCCCCAGTTTCTTCTGACCTTGCAGAACTTCATCTAGTGAAATCCTTTACTTCTGAGTCTGTTTCTCTATCATGTGCACCTCCAGTGTGGGACAGCCTCTTGGCCATTTCTGTGTCCTCTAGACATCATAATATACAGTTTCAAGTCTATCCATAATGAGTCTTTTAATATCATTAATGGCATTCTAGATTGGATCTTGGAAAAGCAAAAGACACTGAAGAAACAGTACGTGCAAACCTCATAAACTCTGTAGTTTTAGTTTTGTATCAATTTTCTTAGTTTTGATCTGTGTGCCATGGTTATGTCAGACTAACATTATACGAATCTGAGTGAAAGCTATACTGGGAAATTTTTATACTGGTTTTGAAGCTCTTTAGACAGTAAATCTAAAACTATTTCAAAACAAAAAGTTGAAAAAAGATGCCAGTACACAGGCAGGAAAGATTTTATTCAGAACTGAGCAGATGATATCTACTTACTTTTGGTCTTTTCCTTCTTAAAGAACTTCATTCCAGCCAATAAAGCTCCTCCAATAGCGAATGTGATTGCCAAAGACCTCCAGGAAACAGGCTACTGGGGCAGAGATTTCAAAAATAAAAGCATTAGTAGGATAATAATATTTAACCATGCTAAATTTATTATGGCTTAGATAAATATACACAGGTCATGATTTTAATATGAAGAACGTTTCAAGCTAGTCTGGAATGAGAAAATGCTGAATGTTTTTGAGGATGAGGTTTCTATCTAGACTTTGTATAATGACAAAGACACTGTTTAATTTCTTGTTCAGTGGTTCATAGTTTAATTTCTTTGTTTGACACAAAGAAGCATAAGTACTATGACTGTTACTATGTACAACTTTGGCTCCATTTTTTAAATTTAAAAACCAATTAAATTTCCCTATGGCTCACTCCTGTAACTGTAAAAAAAAGCACTTGGGGAGGCTGAGGCAGGCTGACTGAAAACTGAACCCAGCCTGGGCAATTTACTGGGACCCTGTCTCAAAATTTTTTAAAGGGGGAGGTAGAGTCTGCTGTGGATGTAGCCTTCAGTTCAGTCAGTTACCAGCTTGTGCTGATACGGTTAATATATAAATAAAATTAATAAAATAAAGGAGGTTAACCTAACTCTGGTTTTCAGAAGTAGTAACCAAAGTAGCAAGGAGGTCTAAAAGTGGGGCTTCTTGCAAAATGCATCAAATTACTTTTTTACTTCAAATCCCCAAGTAAGGAAGATGTCTGTCACCTACGCCTAACTCATTAACCTTGTTCAAGCTCTGAAAACCTACTTCTATTACCTATCACTACCGAGTCATAGTTTTAAGCTCTTTTTGAGATAGAACTAGAAACGGAGAAAATCGCAAGAATGCGGTATATCCACATGCAACCAAAATTCTCCTCTTGTTTCAATTTCAAGATATTCATGGAAACTCTGAAGGAGGGGTTCAACTGATAGAAATTTTAAAAGTGCTGTGATTCTTCAACCATGATCAAGTTAAGGCTTAAGTTGTTGAGAAAACCTGTATCTTATTTTATTGGCACAAAAGTTTATTTAAAATCCAACCCCACGTATCTAACCACAGAGAGAGCGTGTAGCTTCTCAAGTTATCTCCAGGAGTAGGGCTATCGGCAAACTAGGGAAATGCAGAAGAGAGTCCATAGCCCAGGTAAGCTGACGGAGCTGAGGACACGTCGAGCCAGGCTAAGTAGCTTCTGAGGTTATGATCAAGAGGAGTGGAAAAGCCACAGGGGCTGGGTAACTGTAACGAGCACTACCAAGACTCCAACTGCACACTCACCCCGGGCTTCGAGGGGCGCGTGGGATCTCTGTGATCCTTAGGCTCGGGCCCTGATGACCCCGAGGGTGGCGGCAGCCCTGTGCTGAAGAGCCGGCTTCCAGGGCAGGCGCCATTGCTCCCCGAGATCCGTCGCACTTCTTGCTGCAGCGTACAGAACTGCCTCAGCAAGACCTTCGCAGTCCTCTCCGCGGGGTTCCAAAGCCAGAGTTCGCGAGGAAGGAGACGACAAAGTTGGCCACCTGGAGACCACATCAAGCGAGCCATGAGGGTAGCTGACCGCGCCTCCCTTGACCCGCCCCATGACTTCCGGCGTCCTTCCGCTTCCTCCGGAAGTCGCAGGAAGCCGCTCTTTCCCCTCCTCTCGGTGGTGGTAAGGAAACTATCCAGTCGTCGAGGAGGGTTGGCCGAGGGCGTTGCGTCAAGTAGGTGGTGCCTCTCCTCTGGAGGCTGGTCCCGCTGGCCTGAGGGTCCCGCGCTGGGGACCAGGAGAAGTCCAATCGCGGAACCACCGGACGTTCGACTGGGCAGCGGAACCACTGGAAGGTCCGCCTGGGCTGCACAACTTGTTCGGGGCCTGGCGGTTCTGAGTGCGGGGCCGCCAGTTCTCGGAGTGGGAGTGCGTCTTGTGACACCTCAGCCTGCTCTGGCCTTGGTAGGACTGGCGACTCTGGTCCTGCCCGCCCTAGTGGTTGGTCCCTTCACATCCTCAAAAGTGAACGTTAACTCATTATTCTTAGATAATTTTTAACTTAAAAAAAAAAGACTAATAATAATTTGACTGGTTAAGGTAGAATCAGTGTTATGTCTGAGGTGCCTAGTACCTCTAACTACCCATACCTATCACAATCCGACTGGAAAGCGCAGCTCTGCATGCACTAAGCAGGTCTGCGTCATGTCCTCCCTTTAACTTGGTGTCCTAAGGCCTTAGTTGCCTAGAACGCTGTAACTGGCCTCTGACCTCCTCTTCAGTGTTGTGATTTAAAGCTTGATGATGGCTTCCTCCTCTGGTCTGTTTATGTTATTCGGATATAACTACATCATAATGAAGCTAAGAGCGTTTGTAGGCTTGTTTTACATTTTCCGGGAAACTTTAACTCGAATTCATTCCTTCAGACTTTATAGCTCAGTATGTGCGGTCTCATGCCCCCCCAATGGATTTGTTCAAATGCAGGACAGTCCCATTTGTCTTCCTTAATTATAGTTTTCACTATCATGTGGCTTTTTTTTTTTCAGGGTCTTTCAGAACAAAAAGAACTATTACTCTAGGAATTACTGGACTAGAACATAATTTTTTTTTTTTTTTTCATCTTTCTCGGTGTGATTTGGCCCAGCTGACCAAGTGTGCTGCTCTCTGGGACAGTAAGTAATGCAGTTTAATACTATTTCCTGATTCTGAAATTGAATGAGAGTTCTCTGAAATTTAATTCAGTTAATAGAACTCCCTTACTGGAAAGTGGTCTTGGGAACCCACACAAAGCCACATTCCCAGGCCTTTTTTTATTTTGAGGCAGGGTATATTTAGATTTCCTAGAAATCCTCCTGACTCAGCCTCATAGGTGGCATGGGCATTGACCTTAGAAAAGTTATTATTATTATTATTTTTTTTTTTTTAAGGTTTTTTTTGAGACAGGGTCTCGCTTTGTGTGGTTCAGGCTGGCCCTGAGCTCAGCCTCAAACTCACATCACAGCAATCCTCCTGCCTCTGCCTCCCAAGTGCTGGGATTACAGGCGTGAGCCACCACGCCCGACACTGGTATGTGGTATTGGTTGCCGCTGGGGTGAGTTTCCACACCCAGTATTGTTATGTGGTTACCGGGGATTGAACCCGGGTCCTTGTGCTTGTAAGACAGGCGCCGGAACCACTGAGCTATATCCCCGGCCTAGAAAAGTTATTATTAATCAAAACCAATTTTTCTTTCTTAAGTTACCTATGGGTAAGATTTTTTTCCTCTTTTATTTCTGTGTAATTTTATCCAAGTTTTCCTATAATTGACAAAAATGACACAAAAATACTTTATGATTACTCAGGAAAGGAACATCTAGTTATTGTTCGTCTGTTTAATTGTTCAGTCATAGGTTAACTGATCATGTACACATCTTATAAATTAAAATTGAATTTGATGATGTTTTCAGCTGGTCTATACATTTTCTTTGTCAAAGTGATTCTTTTACTAGCTTTACCCTGTTCATTTACCAAAGCATTCTTATGGCATTTTCATGTAAGATACAATAGCATCTAACTGTGACTAGATATTGAGTGCATGGCTAATAACACCTCTGAGCCTGATTTCATAGACCTAAAATATTATTCCTGTTGTAAATCTGTTGCTGTTATTGCTACTGTGACCCAGAAAGAGCACAACATGAGTTTGTTTTCATTTTTGATACTTCTTTGAGGGAGATGGCATGGATAATACCATCCAATACTGAATAGTTCTTGCTATAATTTTTAAGACTGTTGTGACTGAGATAACCACGTCCAAACTTGTAACTTCCTACTGTGGTGAGGTGCTGTAAATTTGAAATTGAAGACCTGGAATGGAAATATTTTTGATTCCCAAAGCAAAAATATTCCTCAAGAAATGTTCCTTCTTCCTGGGTTGCTGTGTGATTCAGCTGTTATAATGCAAAACAACTAGTTTGTAATTCTCTGAATCGTTAAAAGAAAGTGCTTAATAAAATGATTTTTAAATTATATAGACAAAAATTCATGTCTGATGAAACTACTGTGACTTCTTACTGGAACAGAGTAAATAAAAAAAATCTTACATTATTTTCTCCCAAAGTGGCTATAAAATGTTATGGTGCAGGACACCCAACTCAGTCTCTTCGTTTAGCTGCTGGAGTCCTTATACTCATGAATTTTATTCTCTTGCTTCATGAAATTTTGCAGGTATATTTTCAGATATGTAATCCATAGTTAAAAAATGAAGTCCCAGTGTTTTCATAAGCTGGTTTGAAGTTTCATCCATGAATTTTGTTGAATCAAATGAAGGTTGAGTAATGCATTTTCAAATAAATCATTAAGAAGTCCTGCTTCCTTACATTTTAAGAAAAGAAACTTGTGATTGAGTCTGTGTGGCAGCAAGCTCACCCTTCATTTGTCATGAATGTCCTTAAGTGATGGTTGATTTGCGAGCATGTTGTTGGCTTAACAACTTATACATTCCTTTAACTCCATCAGCTTGTAGAAACACATGGTCCTTCTTAGCACAGAGTTTTCAATCACATCCCACAGTGGCTTTGTCCCAGAGTGGCTCCTCTCACCACAAAATATACATTTCAACTTCTTTCCTCTCTGGATTTATTTTTTACTGATTTTACATCAAAATTTCTAGCATCATTAGGTGACTCATGACGAGTTTCTACTGTTTTTATCCTTTGCACTTATTTTGTGTGTATGTATTTGGTAGAGGAGAGAATTATTTTGAAAAAGTTTCATGCCATTAAAGTGCCTGCTGGTTCTCTTTCTCCACTGGAAGTCACCTTGAGTTTTTTATCTTTCTACCAGGACCAGTGAGCTTTCTGGCATCTCCACGAACTAAGAAAAAATAAAACACTAAACTAACTAGGAGGGTCATTTCCTTGCCTGTGTGATTCCCCCTCTCCATCTCCTTGTTTTACTTTTGCTCCTGCCTGTCCCTTCAAAATAATATCTTTATTTAATAAAATTGTGCATCACCCTCTATCCTGGACCTTTAAAAGCTGTGAGCACTCCATGCTTTGGTCTCTTTTCTTCCTCAGAAATATTTTTGTTTTGAAATGTGGGACCTTTAATATTTTTCTCTGCATTGTGTAACTTTCTTTAAAAAGTTTGCCACATTCTGGAATAACCTTGAGTTTCCCTAAACTGAAATTGTTCCAGTGGAAGAGAGTTTTGATAGGAATTTGGTATAAAATGGTAGAAAATCAACTTGATCTGCTTTTCAACTTGAAAGGGAATTTATTTGCTGAAATAACTGAATGACAAAAGGTAGTTCTGTTAGGGGCAGGTGGATGCAGGTTTTCAATGACCATTTTCAGGAATTTTCTGCTCTCTGTTATTCAGCTTTGTTTTGTTTCATATTCGAATTTCTTCTCAGTTCACTTTTCCCTAGAAATTCAAGTTTTAGTAATCAGTGAAACTAGTACTATTTTTTTATTTGAGTCTTTATTGGTACATTATATATACACATCATGATGACACTAAACATTGAGAATTTGTACCAACATATGACATGACTTCTCATTTTTTCCCATTCTCCTACCTAACCCACAACCCCCCACTCCCTATATACATAAGCTTTGTTTCCTTTTTTTATCATCACATTATTCTTCCCCTCATTATTTAGCCCTACACCCCATTTTCTTTTACTATTTTCTGTTGCACAATATCTATTATATATTCTAGAATTCATTTACATCTTCATTTTCTCATACCAGAGAAAAGATACAATATTTACATATCTGTGACCTATTTGTTTCACTTGTGAGTATATCCTCAGGTATGTCCTGAGGTATGTCCATTTGAATATAAATGACTGAAACTTGTCATTTTTTATGACATAGTAATATTGAATTGTATGCTTGGATAAAGCTTATCCTTGACACATGAGAAGGAAACTGGGCTTTTACAGGCCAAACCTGGGTCATCTGTTTGTAACTGTCTTGCCTTAGCCCTCTCATTTCCTAGAAAACTAGGTTATGCCTAGAGGAAAATAGGAGAGATATATCCAAAGATGGGAAGTTATTGCTGGATAGGCCAAAAAGCTGTTTAATATGGTTATGGTTAGGGGCCGGGGATTTGGCTTAGTGGTTCCAGTGCCTGTCTTGCAAGCACAAGGGCCCGGGTTCGATCCCCGGTTAACCACATACAATACTGGGCATGGAGACTCACGCCCAGCAACAACCAGTACCACATACCACAGTGCCGGGCGTGGTGGCTCACGCCTGTAATCCCAGCACTTGGGAGGCAGAGGCAGGAGGATTGCTGTGATGTGAGTTTGAGGCTGAGCTCAGGGCC
Source organism: Petromus typicus (assembly GCA_004026965.1). Classification (NCBI taxonomy): domain Eukaryota; kingdom Metazoa; phylum Chordata; class Mammalia; order Rodentia; family Petromuridae; genus Petromus; species Petromus typicus. The sequence continues at coordinate 28,666 of PVIR01002635.1, forward strand.
AGCCTGAACCACAAAGGGAGACTCTGTCTCAAAAAACCTTAAAAAAAAAAAAAAAAAAATATGGTCATGGTTAGAAGATATTAATGGGGGCTAATCTTCTTTAAGAGATCCACAGTACTTACTATCTCCTTCAAGGTTCTGAGTTGAAATATGAAAACAAACATGCTCATTTGACATAAAAAACAGTCCCTGGAAATAATTTTCATTTAAACTTTGATATAATATTATAATTCTAAGTACCAATCTCTACTTGGAGGTATAAGTATTTGAAATTATGACTAGAGATTTTTAGCTGATATGTAATTCTTTCAATGGTACTCTCTGAGTTCTCTACTTTTCCAACCAAATTATTTTTCATTTCTAGAAACAAATGAAGATATCACCACATTGTACAAATCTACTGACTTGATATCTACTGGGGTTTTCAGATGGACATTATAGGAAGAAATGAAAGAATTTTTAAAATAGCATAGGAATAACCACTTTTCAGAATTTCCTGTTTCTGTTGCTGTTTCACCTGTTTGGGGGCTAGTTACACCCAGTCAGATTAAGAAAGAACAGAAAGCTAAAGCTCCTAAGCTGATGTATAGATGTGTCTAGATAAGATGTCTAGATAAGACGTGTATCATTAGTTACAAAAATTTTAGACAGAAGAGAACCGCCTTAGTTCTCAAATAGGTTGACCTGAAGTCTGGTCTTTATTCTGATTATTGAACTGTAACTGCCTTTATTAGGAGTGCTCTTATAGTGGATATTTCACATGTCTGTAGAGGATTTTATAGAAACTCCACACATATATTGAGCAAATTATTGGACCTCAGGATCTAAAGTTAAGTGAATTTTGGACTTCAGAAAAGCAAGTGAACTTTTATAAACAAGTAGGTTTACATAAAACTCACCACCACCACTACCACAATTTATTACTATAGTCTTTAATGCAAAAAAAAAAAAAAAAAAAAGAGTTGATAATTTAGGGTTTTGGATTTTTATTTTTAACATTTAAGAATTCTTAACTATTGTAGCAGTTATAAGTTTAGATTGTAAAGGGTAGAGATCATATGCAAACTGAAAGGATTTCATATTTCCTGGTTTGGTGGTGGGGCAAGGAAGGTTAATATTAATTTTTTAAAAAGAAAAACTGGTTCCTATTACACTCTTAACTATTGAAGAAAGAGGAACTTCTGTTCATAGAAATGACAGTATATCAGTATAGTTTTTTGGCTGTTTTTTTTGTTATTTAAAATTATACATTTTCATATCTTTACTCTCTCTCTAAATTACTTCAGATGTAAAATATGAGAAACTTATTTCGAGTGTCCCTACACATCAATAGAGAGACAGGACTTAGACTGGCACAATATAGCTTATAATAGGAATTGTATGTATGAAATACAATGAGTGTGAGTATGATAGGCACTTTTCTAAAAACTTTGAAATTTTGATGGAATTATTTGATGTTTGTGGGAGAGGATATATGTTGTATTTTTAAATATGAGAAATTATCCCAGATTTGAATTTGGCCTTACTAGAATTAAAATGCCTGTTTATTAATAGGATAATACCCTTGTAAGTTGTTATGCTTCTGCAGAATAGGGTTTATCATCCGGTTTATGATGGAGAAAACTAGAGACAGTGTGAGAGCCTTAGTATTTTAAACCTAAGATTGTCAAGTGAGTTCTAAACTCCATGCACTATTTTCTGTCAAGCTGCCTAGGAAATTTATTATTAATTTTAATATTCAATTTACTGTTTTCTCTAGTCCAATTAGAAAATTAAGTATTTTTAACTTTGTTATTTTTTTCACTTTCTTTATTTAGAAACCTGTTCAGAGATTATGGATGAAAAGCCCAATCCTGGGGCCTCAAGTGACAGTTCAGAATGGCTCTTCTCCTTTGGAGTTATAGCAGATATTCAGTATGCTGATTTAGAAGATGGGTACAATTTCCGAGGAAGCAGGCGGCGGTACTACAGACACAGTCTTCTTCACCTCAAGGGTGCTATTGAAGAGTGGAACAAAGAAAGCAGCATGCCCTGCTGTGTCCTCCAACTTGGAGATGTCATCGATGGTTATAATGCACAGTATAAAATGTCAGAAAAGTCTCTTGAACTTGTTATGAACACTTTTCAGACGCTTAAAGTCCCAGTTCATCATACATGGGGAAACCATGAATTTTATAACTTCAGTAGAGACTATTTAACAAACTCTAAACTTAACACAAAGTTTCTGGAAGACCAAATTGTACATCATCCGGAGACTGTGCCTTCAGAGAATTATTATGCTTATCATTTTGTACCATTCCCTAAATTCCGGTTCGTTTTACTTGACGCTTATGACTTGAGTGTCTTGGGTATAGATCATTCTTCTCCAAAATATCAGCAGTGTATGAAGATTCTGAGGGAGCACAATCCAAATACGGAATTGAATAGTCCTCAAGGTGAATTATTCCTTTGAACTGAGAATCTAATACATTGTATTTAAATTCTTCAGCTACCTTTTATTCAGCAGGAAAATGGATGATTAAGGTAAAAGTAATTTGTCACTGTCATTCAGGGTCAGGATTTCAAATAAGCCTGATGTCACATGATTTGGTTGTAACTGGTTCAGGTTTCATTTGACATAGCTGCATGCCAGTCTGGGCCAACGTATCTGGGTAAATCACTTTACAATATCCCTTTCTTTTTCCCTTATGAATGGAATGGAAAGATTAATACAGTAGGTGGGCAGGGCATTTAGTAAATGTAATAATTTCTATCATGATAAAATGCCTGAGATAATCAACTTATAAGGAGGAAAGGATATTTTAGCTCATGATTTTAGAGGTTCAGTTCATCTTCATTTGGTCCTGTTGCTTTAGAGCAATCTCCGTCCCTTATGATGCCAGGGAAACTGTGTGTGTGTGTGTGTGTGTGTGTGCGTGCGTGTGCGCACGCATGAGGGGGCAAGATCCAGAGAAACTCTGGGTGTGTGTGTGTGTATGTGTGAGTGGGGGGGGTCAGGGCGCAAGTCCAGATATCTCATTCAAGGTCACACCCCTAGTGACCTAAGTTCTTCCCACTAAGCCCACCTCTAGAAGAGTCCACTGCCTCCCAATAGCACCATAGGCTGGGAACTAAGCCATTAACACGTGGGTCTTTGGGAAACATGTAAGACCTAATCTGTAGCCATATAAAACAGAAGCACTGTTTCTGCGGTGGTAAAGGCTGCCAAAAAAATAGAGTGTAATGTTCTAAGGTTAGGGATATGCTTTCTATTAGGTGGTCAGGGGCAGGGTCTTTAAGAAGAAAATGAAGCCAAAGTATCTAGACATCAAAAAGGAGTTATTCTTAGGAAGAATGAGGGGTAGGAGATCAGCAGACAAGAGGAAAAAATAATAAGTTGCGTAGATGCTAAGTGGAATAAAACTTTGATGTTATTCACCAACATGGAAAATGGCCAGTGGAGTAGGGGATGATTTTGAAGAGTAAACAGGTGCTAGAATATCTCATGGGATTCAGAAGACACTGAAAGGAATTTGTATTTTCTTTTGAGTATAATGGAAAGCCAGTAAGCAAAGGAATGTCAAGACTAGGATTAAGACCAATGTAATTTATTTATGTATCACTCAAAATTCTTGTGACTTTATAGTTGAAGTTTATCGCTGGTAATCAGGTTTTGTAAAGAAAAACACAAGTGTCCTTGTTTGAATGCCCAAGTAAGCGGAAGCATTGATGGGTGTGACTTACTGAATTTATACAGGACTGTTTGAGGCCCAGTTTGTCCAGTTCAATGGAGGATTCAGCCAAGAACAGCTGAATTGGTTGAATGATGTCCTTACGTTCTCTGACACAAACCAAGAAAGAGTGGTGATTGTGAGTAAGTATGTAAATTGTTTATCTGATTACAGTAGCATTGTGGAAAATGGGAACTGTTAGCCTGGAAAGAACACTACCAATATGTATGTTTTTGCATCTTCTTTCTAGAAAATGGATGCTGCTTTAGGAATTTTTATTGAAATGTAACCTAAGTCCAAGATTAATATTTAAGACTGTTAGCACTGAATTAGAATCATGAAATAATAGAGACCCTCTTGCTGTTTATTTGAGCCTATGAGTTGCCTTTGTAGGTCTCATAGAATTTCCCCAAATGAGATCAATATACATTAATAATCTCTAGATGAGAAATTCAGTATAGGCCCACTCCATCTCAGCCTTCAAAGCCCTGGCTGTACATGAAGCGGCCACCAAACTGGCCGCTGCTACCAAGTGCAGCACAGCTGATGTCTTGCAGGATTAGCATGACAGATTCAGTTGGCAGTGGGCACTTTTTCTGTCTGTATCAACCTCTCAGTCCCAAGGAAATTGGACTTACATTATTTTCACTTAAAATCATTTTCATCTGGGATTCTGGGAAGTACTGGACGTACTTAAAACATTCATATATGCATGTGCCTACATGTGAAGAACTGAATTTGGATTTGCGGTAGGGCAAGTAGACTTGGTTTGGGGCTGACATTCCAGCCCTCGTAAAATCGTTGTGAATTAAATAGATGAGAAGACCGGACTGAGAGCCAGAGGATGGAATTCCTTTCTGTCTCATTTATTAGATGAACTGTATTGTCCTGGAAAAATATGGGACATACTCAGTATTGCAGGAAAAAAAAAAATATGGCTGTGAAAACCCTTTGAAAATGATAGGCAGTTCACCTAATTGATACTAGGAAGTTGTGTTTCTATCTATGAATAGTTTTCACATATTAAACTTCGGCTGTAAAAACAGAAGACCGAGAAGTGTTTGTGCTGCTATTTGACTGTCAAATATCAAGACTTGGAAAATATAAGGTCCCTCAGGTTAATGGTGTGCCCTGGCACCATTTGACTTTACAGTAACTGCCTTCAGAAATTGATGATTTTTTTACTTATGTCTGCTTTTTGTTTGCCACTGCCAGGCCAACAATACTTAAACTGAAAGCAACCTAGAAATCATGTAGACAAATCTTTTAATTTTTGAAGGTAAAGAAACTGAAACCCCAAGAGATTAAACTACCTATCTAAAGACCTACTGTCGCTGACAGAACTGAGATTGGCACCTGGGTTTTATCTCCCAAGCCCCCAGCCCTTTACCCTACTTTCTTGTCGAATCTTTTTTAGATGGAGTCTTGCTATGTAGTTCAGGCTGGCCTGTTATTCACTCTGTAGCCCAGGCCGGCCTATAGCTCAGTCCTTCCATCTCAGCTTCCTGAGTGCTGGGATTATAAGTAGGTGGCGATACACCTGGCCTCTCATCAGTTTCCTACTGGCGTTATGCCTGTCTGCTTCAGTAGTTCCTTGCATTTGTTTACCATTTGCTGAAAGTTTAGAAATTGGATAAGCAAACCTTTAACAACAAGCTGCCATAGCCTCCCTTTAGTAAAGTTGAAAAATGAAAGTTTTGTTGTGGCTACTCAGAAGTCATTTTGAGTTCGGAGTTTTTGGGTTTTGCCCATGTAGTTGGAAGGGTAGAACAGCCATTAGTTGAGGTGAAGCCTTGGAGACAAAAGAGAGGGAGGGGAACCAGGATTGGACACACTTAAGTTTCACGTGTCTGTTAGACTTAAAGATGGGAAAATGAGGGAGAGATCATCCAGGTATTAAGTGTAGATAGAGAAATCTTAGGACTAAGCGTTTAGGCACTCCTAACAGGATACTGAGAAGAAACCAGCAGAGAAGACTGGAAATGAGTGGTCAATGAAATCTGACTATTGATGTCCTAGAAGCCAAATACTCCCCGGAGATGGGAATAACTAATTGTGCCTTTTGATTTATGGGTCAATGTAGATTCTTCCCCATTTGTTGAACTCTAAGCTTTTATCATAGACAGTTTTTCTGTGTGTGTGAGGGGGGAGATGGGGTGAGGAAAGGCATATGTGTATGCATTCCTTTCCTGCTTTAGGAGCCTGTTAACCCCTTCCATCATAACAGATACTTGTGAAGAGAATATTGATATTTCAGAATAATAATGAATATTAACCAAAAAAAGTGATTTATTGGGAAGAAATAGAGTTTAATAGACTATGTTTCTTAGATATAAGAATGAAATTGGCCTGATATGTGCCTGGGCCCACAGATGAGTCAGCTTCAAAGTCTCATACATTTACTTCTGTGTGTCATATATGGGGCCCAATGTAAACCTTCCCTTGTATTACTCTTCTCTTCTCTAAATTGGATATGGCTACTTTGATTACATGGGGGTGTTTAAAGCCTCAATCATTTCTATAGCATTGTTTATATAAGTAACATAACCAATGCTGAGTTCTTAAACTGTTCTTTTATTTAATATTACATCTCTCTCTATATATAAAGTGTTTATATAGAAGATAATAAATGTGATTGGATTCCGGTATGGAATCTCCCGGATTTCTGGCAGACTTTACATACTGGCCTGCACACGAGAACCTTGACTTTCAGTGTTTGTGCAACTTGAGACTCTTGTAGGCCTCATATCTTTTTTTTTTTTTTTTTTTTTTGAGACAGGGTCTTGCTTTTGTGGTTCAGGCTGGCCCTGAGCTCAGCCTCCAACTCACATCACAGCAATCCTCCTGCCTCTGCCTCCCGAGAGCCTGGCACTGTAGTATGTGGTACTGGTTGCTGCTGGGCGTGAGTCTCCACGCCCAGTATGGTGTGTGGTTACCGGTGAATCGAACCCGGGCCCTTGCGCTTGCAAGACAGGCGCCGGAACCACTGAGCTAACTCCCTGGCCCATGTAGGCCTCATATCTTAAGCAGTGGCCTCTGTCCTCTCTACCTCATTTGTGGTGATACCACTCTGCTGTGTACTAGAGATGTGACTGTAGATTATCTACTTTGTGTATGTGGATTCTCTCTGGTCTTAGTCCATTTGGATGATAAAGTAGCCATATGCAGTGTACTTATTTTTCCCCTAGTAGTATGCTTTAGCCATTTATTTATGGCAAAGGTATTTCTCAATTGGCTTCTTTTCTTTAATAGGTCATATCCCCATTTACCCAGAGGCCTCTGACACTGTGTGCCTGGCCTGGAACTACAACGATGCCCTGGCAGTCATTTGGTCTCACAAGTGTGTAGTGTGTTTCCTTGCTGGTCACACACATGACGGTGGCTACTCTGAGGATCCTTTTGGTGTGCATCATGTCAACCTAGAAGGAGTTATTGAAACAGCTCCAGACAGCCAAGCTTTTGGCACGGTTCATGTCTACTCTGACAAAATGATGTTGAAAGGGAGAGGCAGAGTTCCAGACAGAATTATGAAGTATAAGAAGTAATTGCCTTGTTAGGCTGCTTTGCTCTATTTGTCTTTACAGAAAAATGGTGACTTGGCTTTGTGCTTGTCTCAAATACACAAAGAGAAAAACAAAAAATAAATAATTTGTTTTGTATTTTGCTCGGATAACCAAATGTGTTTATGGCTTCAGAATGTGTTGATAAAATATTCAGAAATACCACTTTTGGATGATATATCCATTCCTGAATGTTAGGAAAAATAAGGGAGGAGATTGCAGTGGACATCTTTACCTAAAAAATTTTGATTTTGATTTATACAATAGAATACATTCATTTTAGCTGTATTACCTAAAGTACATAATAAACAGTAAAGCTTGGGTAAACTTTTTCTGTTCACTTTGTATATAAATGATCTTTGGACAGGTTTTGCTCAGGATGCCTAGAATTGGACCTTACAGGCTTGCATTTCCATTTTGTGAATAAAAACTCTAACAAAAGTTGCTTGACAAATGAACGCTTGGTTTCCGCATCTTTTTAAGAACATCTTTCAGAGTCATGTGGTCCTCTTGTGTCAGGTGCCAGTGCAGCTGTGTGCCTGATGCCTTTGTCTGTTAGGGCCACCATCTAGTGTACAGTAAGACTATAGTAGATAATTTACTCATGACTCTTACTAGACGCATGGACATGTTCGACTCAGTCATCACATATGCCCAGGGTTACCTGCAGAAAACTGGATGGCAAGTGGACAGTCTGATTCAGGGCTAAAAAATAAGACATTATGAAGTACATAATGGAAGACAAATGGTTTAACCAAGGAGGGAAGAAAACTTCAAGTAGAAAAAGTCAACACAGGTATGCTTACCCAATATGTAGGCACTGTAGGGAGATGAAGGTACATTTGTTTTTTGTGGCTGCCGTAACAAATTCCTACACACATGATGGTTTTCAACATGTGTCTATTATCTTATAGTTTGGGAGTCAGAGAGCGGAATCACTTTCATTGGACTGAAACCAAGGTGTTGGCACAGCCGTGGCCCCTTTGGAAGTTCCAGTGGAATCGTCTCTGACCTCTTCCAGCCTCTTGAGCTGCACTCTCACGCTGCTTCACTCACAGGCTCCTTCCTCTCACCTCTGCAGCCAGCAGCCAGCAGTCAAAGTAACATCTTTAAACTTCTCCACTTGCTTTCACATCAGGAGTTCCATCTTCTGTGTGAGTGCACTTGTGATCATTAAGGCCCACCTGGATAACCCAGGCAAACTCCCCACCTCTAGATCCCTCATCACACATGCAAGGTCCAGGGATCGTGGGGCCCACATCAGCTGGCTTCAGTGATGAATTATTAATAAAAAGCTCCTATAACTGCATCTTGTGAAACAAGAGAAGTGTGAAATTGGCTTTTACTTGAGTAAAAAACCTGGAATGAGGGGATTTAAATGTATTTGAAGGGATTATAGACAGCACGAGAAAGGAAGACAAATGGTTTAACCAAGGAGTGAAGAAAATTTCAAGTAGAAAAAGGCAAAAGGATCTGCTGAGTTGAGGAGCAGCAAGTAATGCTAAGAGGATTCAACCAGAAGCTGCTTAGGGCACAGGGAGAAAGTATGTAAGGATCAGCCAGGGCTGTGCTGTGAAGGCCTTGAATGATGAGCTAAGAATTTCACCTGGTGAGCAGCTCTCTGGTTTCTGAGTTGAAGAATTCATGACTAGATGTAGACAATGAAGGGCTGAAGTGGGTGAGAGAGAACGGGAAGATTGTGGGGAGTGGAGAAGACATTTTGAGGATTGAAATACTAAGTTATAAATTCAATAGCAAAATAGAATTGAAAATGGTTGCTGACTTATGTCCGTATTCTACTGAAAGGGTCTTTTATGCTTCACTGAATAGGCAAACCCAGTACACATAGTCACAGAATTTATAGTCTGATATGGGAAATGCAAACACTGAAAATATATCGTGAACATTACTGTCATTTAAGCACAGAATCAAGCATGATTTGGGGAATGGGTAGAGCCGACATAGAATTTGCCAGTGAGTTCCCTTCTTTGTGTGTGACTTTAACAGTGAATTCTACCAGGTATAAAAGTCATAAATAATATACCACCTTGATGGAAAGTACAAAACTCAAATCCTCTACTTGTTAACTCTTAAATTACACTGTAACTGCTTCAGTATCAGTAAGATTGTTCTTAGTAGAGCATGTCTGACGAGCGGCCACTGTGTCCAAAACAAAAACACACCAACCTCCTTTAACAGTCATTTATAGAATACTTATTATTATATTAAATGGTATAAAAACAAAGAGACAGGCCAAGGATTTAGCTCAACGGTTCTGGCCTCTGCCTTGGGAAGCACAACGTCACAAGTTTGATTCCTGGTAATTATAGTGCCAGGCATGGTGGCTCACACCTGTAATCCCAGCACTCGGGAGGCAGAGGCAAGAGGATTGCTGTGAGTTGGAGGCTTTCCTGGGCTACATAGTGAGTTCAAGGCCAGCCTGAACTACAAAGTGAGACCCTGTCTCAAAACAAACAAAGAAACATAAACAAAAACAAAACAGACAAACTGCCAGAGTCATCCTCATTCTCTTGACATATAGGTACTAACTCTTTTTCTCTACTACTGGGGATTGAACTCAGTGCCTTTGCACCAAACTATAGTTCCAGATTTTAAGAAAGGGTCTTGCTAAGTCACAGGCTTGGCTCAAAATTTCTATTCCCCTGCCTCAGCCTCCCAGCGTCCTAGAGTCACTGGCGTGTGTCACTATACCACTAATTCTTTTTAAGTACTTCATGAATCTTATGAAAACAATAGCTCAGTATAGAATTTAAGGCTGGCATGTATAAAAAAGTTACAATGTCTCACTGAATGCAACATAGATCACATAAACAAGAACATTCTAGAAGTTACATTTAAAGATGCTAGAAGGGGGCTAGGTCCTGAGTTTGATCCCCAGTACTACATTAAAAAAAAAAAAAAACTAGAAAGGTAATTTCAATAGTAATTCATTTAATATATATTAAAATTTTATCTTTTCAACAAGATCAATATAAAAATATTTTACATTTTTTGTACAATTTCTTTAAAATCTGATGAATATTTTATCTTCAACAGGCCACTCATTTGAATATTAAATTTTTGTTGCAAATACTTAATCTGCATATAGATATCACCATTTGTAGCTGGAAAAGTACATTCACATGCCCAAATTGTTCAGACACACTTAAATATTTTCTAATTGAATATCACTTTTAAAATGAAAATGGACAACATTAAAAATTTACTTTCTCAGGTACCCATTTGAAGTGCTCAGTAATAGCATGTGACTATCAGCTGCCATACTGAAAATTATAGCTTTAAAAAATGCTCTGCTCCCTCGGGTCACTTAGAACATTTGTTTTTTCAAAATGGGGGCCTTTTGGCCTTACTTCTCATTTAGAATAGTGAGAAATTAATCATGAGTAATTAATATTCTCAATTTCCTTCTTAATGGGCTTCAAATTCCTCCCTCCCCGCTTCTTTTTATTCTAAGACATGCCAGTTCATTTGCTTCATCCAGAGTCCTTTAATTCCTGCCACGAAGCCAGCTCAGTATAATGAGGTCAGTTTAGGACTAAGGGCCTCTCCGAGCCCACCTCTGTTTCAGTCATGTGCAGCCCTGTAATTTTCAAGTACTTTATATTTTCAGAGTACTTTCCTATCTAGTTTGATTGTAACACTATATAAGTAGCAGATCTGGTATTGCATTTTATAGATAAGAAAATAACTGCCAGGAGGATTATACAATATATTTTCCTAAGTCACATAAGAAATGAATTTATTTTTATGCTTTATTTATTTATTTATCCTGAGGCTTCAATGTGTTGCCCAGGCTGGCTGCAAACTTCTAGGCTCAAGTGTTCCTCCTGTCTCAGCCTCGTGAGTGGCTAACAATTATCAAGCGTGTGCCACTGATTTCTTAACTTTCTTTCATCTTACTGTCTTTCAGCTACGCTTTAGCACAATGCCCTTCAGGAAAGGCAGCCAGGAGTGTCAGACTCTGCTCCTGGTCTCACTTGTTCCGTCCAATCTTACAGTGTATCATAAGCAATCCTAAAGAGTTCTCAAGACCTTTTTAAAAAAATTCCTCAGTTTCAGATCATCTCTTGTGTCAGTTCAAATCACCTGAAATAAACTGGGAAACTGTTTATGAGAAATTAAATAATCTCATTTTTAGAGAGCACCATTCTTGGATTCATTTACATTACTGTCTTGCAGTGTGTTGGCCAGGAAGCCCGCATCTCCTTGTTTATGTATACGTAGACCCATGAAACAATTGGGAACAGAGCTATTACAATGGCAAGAAGCAGCTGAGTTCTTCCAACTGGATTCCTATGAAGACATACAAAAATTATGATAAGTAAAAATTTAATAAAAATTATGGGTTGCTTGGGAGACTAAGGATAAAGATTGAATTGGCAAAACAATTATACTTTGACATATTTTTCCTCAATTCTTTAAAAATTTTAGTAGTACATGTTTGCAGTACATAAGGATTACTTCCACTTGAGTTGGTACATGTACACATAGTATCTGAATTCTTTTTACTTTTCTTTCCTCTCCCTCCATCTTCTGGTCCCCTTGTTATTTTTATAAATTCTTTAAACTAAAATGTAATCCATTGATTTGCAGAAGTTTATTATATATACTCCACACAACTGTGTATGTGCATTGCAAGTATCTTGCCTCACTTAAACGGTTTCTTGTGGGGAATACTGATTAATTCGTCAATGTGAAAATTTGTCTTTTCCTCATGTTTAAGAAACCTTTCTCCCCAAGCTCTGGAGAATCTTGTAAACTTCTCTAGAAGTTTTGTTTTCTCTCTTTTTTTACCAGATCTACAATCTCCTGAAATTGAATTTTATGAAGATTTGGAGGTAGAGACTGTTTGATTTGATCCCGTAAGGATCAGACACTCTTTGTTTAACAACCACGTTGCATTCCTGTTACTAGATCATTTAATTGGTCGCTAAATGAGGAATTATGTATAGTTTGTATATGACAGTATTCAAAACAAAAAAATGATCAAAGGAAACTCCACGTTGGTGACTTTGCTTTTATTTTCATAACTCCTACATGCCGTACCTTAAGGCATAACCACATTAGACTATACTTAGTATGTTCAGCAAAATGTACAGTACTGTATAAACAAAATGCACTGTAAAAAAAACTAACAGTACGGCTCTAAAAACAAGAGGTACAGAAGTGTATCCAAGAAAAATTATAAGTCAGCAGAGTCATTAAACAGCTTGTTAAACGAAGAATATCTGTATTCAACTTTTCCCAGCACTATTTCTTGGAAAGGCTGCCTTTCATGGCTACCCTGCAGTGTGACATTTACCATGAGTCAAGGACTCACATGTGTGTGGATCTAATCTGTATTGCATTTCATTAGTTTATTTATTTATCATGTTGCCAGTATAGGTTTATTCCTCCAGTTATCTAGGTTTTAATTTTCCATAATATTTTATATCTTTTATGTGCAAAGATTTTGCATGCTTTCCAGGTTTATTTTTATGAAGCTGGCTATTTTCATGTATAAATAGTAACCTTTCAACACTGTGCTACTTACTAATAGAAATGTGGTTATGTTTTGTACATTGACCTAGCAACTAATAATCGTGGTAAACTTGAACGCTGTAATAACTTTGTAGATTCTTTCGGGTTTTCTGTGTATGCAGTGATATCTTTCCTCCCACAGATTATGAAAAATTTATTTCTTCCCAAACCTTGTGCTTTTTATTTTTTTCTTGCCTTACTGTACTAGAACATATTGAAAAGTGGTATTAGGCTCCTCTCATCTCACTTTTGATCTCAGAGGTCCCCTCTAAGTCCATGCTGTGATGCAGATACTGTTCACTGTCTATCTAAATCTGCTTTCAGACCTGTTTTCTGAGAGCTTTTCTTGTGAATAGATATTGAATTTTTATATATGGTGTTTACAGTTTAGGAATAGTTTACTTTTTCATTTTATTTTCTTAACATAGTGGGAAACATTGGTTTTTTAAGTTATAAACTAATTGTATTCTAGAATTAAACCACTTTGATTGTTGGATTCTAGCTTATTTTAAATTTATTAATATTCTGTTTAGGATTTTTCCATCTCTGGTGATGAATGGGACTTCTGTATAATCTCCCCATCTGGGCAAGTTTTGATATCAGAGTTGTTCTGTCTTCAAAAAATGAAATGGAGGGGCAGGGGAGTTAGCTCAGTGGTTCCAGCACCTGTCATGGTGGCTCACACCTGTAATCCCAGCACTCGGGAGGCAGGGGCAGGAGGATTGCTGTGATATGAGTTGGAGGCTGAGCTCGGGGCCAGCCTGAACTACAAAGCGAGACCTTGTCTCAAAAAAAAAAAAAAAAAGAAAAAAAAAAAAAGAAATGGAAAATGTTTCTTCCTTTCTAGTTTCTGAAGTGTTTGTTGATAATTGGTGTTATTTTTTCCTTGTTAGAGTTCTCTGGCTATACTCCTAGGTCTAAAGTTTGTTTTAGGAAAAGTTTATATTATGGACTCAATTCCTTTACTAGCATGTGACTTCTTGTGGAAGTTTTGGTCAGTTGGATTGTTTGTTTTTTGGTCTTGCTTTGTAGTTCAGGATGGTTTGAACTCACTATGTAGCCCAGGTCAGCCTCAAACTCGCAGCAATCCTCCTGCCTCTGTCTCCTGAGTGTTGAGATTACAGGCATGAGCCACCAAGTCTGCCTTGGCCGTTGTTGAACTTTTAAAAGAATCTGTCCTTTTCATTTAAATTTTCAAATTTAGCGGCATAAGGTTTTTCATGGTATCTTATTTTAAAAAATATCTGTTAGATATATCATAGTGTTTTCTCATTCCTGATATTGCTTGCTCTTTTACATATTTTTCCTCCAGTCTGATCAGTGTTTGTCCATGTTATTGATCATTTCAAGAGAAATGAATATTTGAGAATCCATATTTGGCTTTATTGATGCCTTCTTTTTAATTTTTGTTGGTGGTGAACTCTCACTGAACTTTGGGGTGTCACTGAACTATGTCTCCAGCCCTTGTAAAATTTTTAAATTTCAGAGATGATCTTGTTGAGTCAATGTATTGTCCAGGTTGGGTTTAATCTTGCAATCCTGCCTTGCCCTTCCAGTTTTAGAATGAGTAGGTATGTGGATTTAATTCTCTATTTTTATGTCAATTTTTCTTTCAATATTTTTCTGCTTATATGTTTATTTTCTTGCTATTTTGGGTTTAACTTGCTTTTCTTTTTCAAACTTTTTAAACTGGAGAATTCCTAATTTCTTTCAAGTTTTACTCACTAATTTTTGGGCTTTCATACTTTTTTCCCCCTGTCTTAAATATATATATTTCAGTCTATAAATTTTCCTCTAAGCATCCTTTTTAGCTGCATCTCAGAAATTTTGGTATGTAGTGATCTCCTTATTCAGCTAAAATATTTTCTAATTTCCATTCTGATTTCTTTTATGGCACAAATGTTATGTGAAAGGTTATTTCCTAACTTCTAAATAAATGGTTGTTAACTATCTTTTTTGTTAATGATTTCTAGCTTACTCACATTGTGGTCAAAGAACATAGTCCTTTGAAATGTGTTCAGACTTTTATTTAATGGCTGACTAAATATTCAGTGTGTGTGGGAAAATACAGTGGATTTTGTCATTCTTATTTAGGTATTTTATGTATATCCATTAAGTGAAGTTTTTTTTTTTTTTTTAATTGTGTATTTAAAATCTACCACTGAGCCATGTCCTGAGCTCAATTCTAAAGGCTGAAGTGTAAAAGTGAAACTATTGATGTACGACAAGAAAACTTATGTAAAGTACTTCACAGCCTGAGAGGGAGGCAAGTCTTCCTAACCATGATTCCAGCTGCAGAAGTACTAAGCAAAAGCACAGACAAATTTGGCTCTGAATATCAACCTCAATCCAAAAATTCTTTTCATGGTGAAGAATATTTGACATGAACAAAGCAGTAGGATAATAACAAAGTACAAAATGTATTTCCATCTTATCAATAAGAGGTAAGGGAACTAATATATTGAGAGCTTCTAAAAATACAGCAGACCAACAACCTGAGAATCAGGTTAAACCTGTATCTCTAGTTACGAACCAGTATTTCATGGAAAAAGAAATGCAATGGCTCTTAGCCATATGAATCTCTGTCTCTCTGAAAATCTTTGAATCTTGATTATTTAGCACATTTACATTTAATGTAATTTCCGATGTACTTTGGGTTTAAATCTCTAATATGTATTTCCTATCTATCTTGTTTGCTTTTACTTTTCCCCTTTTTTACTGCCTTCTGCATTCCATTTCTGTTCTTCAAACATTACTCTAAAGCCTACAAAATGAATCTTGACTTACCACAGTCTAATATGAATTTGTACTTTAACTCATTTCAGAAAATCCTAGTTCTTAAAATCCTTCGACTCCATTTACTCCTTCCAATCTCTATATTACTGTTGTCTTATGTTTTTATCCTGTATATTTAAGCTGCAACAAACATCATTATTCTTATGTTAAAAGTCAATTTATTTGTGTAAAACCTCCCATATATCTTTTCTTTGCACTTCTTTTCTGAATTTCTAAGCTTTCTTCTAAGATCCTTTTCCTTCGCCTTGAGGAATGCTTCTTGGGCTGACAGCTGCCTGTGTCCATGTGGGCCTTCAGGAAACAATATTCCTCAAGAACATATGAGTGATCACAAACATTTACATCAGCTATTACTCACTTTCTGTAGAAAAGGAAAGGTTTCTTCCAGAGATTCCTGTTTTTGTGGGCATATCAAAATTTCAGTAAAGACCTGACTCTTTAACTGATGAGTTACAAACTTACCTTGAGGAACTGTGGCAGAGGCCCATCCATGCTGTGATAATCACCAGACCAGACAACTCCCTGGAAAATAGCATACATCTCATACTTTAAATGCAATATCACTTATTTCAGGTTGGGAGGGGAGGGACAGTATAGCCAAAAAAAAAAAAGAAAAAAAAGAAAGACACTCCTGGATTTGATTTGGTCCCTTTACATTTTCAGAGGCCTCACTGTAAGGAGAGCTCAAACCAGTTCACCACTGGAGCCTCCGCTGGAGGAGACTTTGGAGAGAACTGGTTCATAGTATGAGTCAGCCATTGAGGAGAGTATGTGCTTCACCTGCAGTATGTGCTAAATGCACTATAAGCCTGTCTGTTTTACACAGAATAATGAACAATCGTACTCAGCCATGGTGCCAGTGGAAGCCACTCCTGGAGCTCACTGTAACTCCTGTGCTTCCAGCTGGAGGCAGTTCAGCCCCTGTGGTCTGCATCGCCATCTCCAGATCCAGCTGCATGGCTTCTTCAGTTTTCCGTGGGTAGCAAAGCGGCACCTTATTCATGATCTCTAACTTCTAGGTCTCTGAAGGTTGATGTTGACAGGTAGCAGCAGAGAGGTGAAAAAGAAGGGGATTTGCACTCAGGTCAGGAGTCATGGGCGGGAGGAAGCAAAGGAAGAGGTAGTAAAGTAGGAGCAGTTGGCCATGACAGAGAGGAGATGACATGAGACACTCGAAGGCGAGGCTGACGAGAGGCTGGTTTACAACACTGGTTACAGGCATGGCTGATCACACTTGTAGATAAGAGTTGCACTTAGCCAGAGCTGAATCAGAGTGCTGACAGAGCTTTCACTCTGTTAGGTGGGGCTGAGCATTACTGTATGAACTCTGGCTGGCTTCAAGGAGGTCAAGGTCCTGAGACCTGGAGAGTAATATAACAAAACAGGCAAAGACTGCTGGTGTAGGAGTAATGGAACTGGGTAGACGGGGCTGGGTTGGAATCCCGTATCTTCCCTGCTCTGCATGGTACAGTTGGGGGAGTTAAATCATCGCTGTGAGTGGGCAAGACGAGGTTTTTCTGGAGTGAAAGATTTCTCAGTTCTACCACTACTCCCACCGCAAGAGCAAAAGTCACTGCTCACCTGCCTTCTTCCTCGTGTAAGATGCTGTGCTCTGCATGATGCAAGAGGGAGTACGCCAAGCCGGAAGCCCACGCCAGGCAGAACAAGATGTGTACTGCAGAAACACTCTTCCAAATAAAGTTACCTAAAAGTTGATATCTTGATGCTGTTAGTGACGGAATCACATCCTGGAAAAATGATCTCTCTTCTGGTTTTGTGATAATCTGCTTTCAGGAAGGGCACTCAGAAAAAACTAATTTTTGAGAAACAACATGGACAGTGGAGCCTGATTATAACATAAGTACACATATTTCCTTTCCTGTGATAATTACCTTTACCCTCCCCACCCCTCCAATACTGGGGATTGAACTCAGGACCTTGCTCTTGGCAGGCAGGCAGGGCTCCACTGAGATACATCCCTGAACTTACCCTTCTCTTCTTAGGGAACCCACCCTTTCCGCACCTCTAATGTGTGTGTCAGTGCAATGACCCTTTGGTCAGCCAAGCATTTATCACCTTACCCGGTGATAATGATGATGAATCAGGGTTGATAATTCAGCTTTGATACTCTAATGGAGAGAAGAAACTGGCTGGGTGTGGTGGCACACATCTTTAATCCCAGCATGTAAGTGGCTGAGGCAGGAGGATTGCTAAATCCAAGTACCACCTGGGTAATTTAGTGAGTGGGTGAGATTGTGGCTCCAAATAAAAATAAAGTTTTTGGGACGTAGCTGTGTCAAAGGTCTGGGTTAAAGCTTCCATACTGCAAAGGAAGAACAGAGGGAGTGAGTCTATATTCTCTGGGACCTTGTGTCCTAGAAGTGAAATGGGAACTCAGGGCTACCACGTGGAGGCCAGGAGTGAGGTGGGGGCAGCACATGGCGGACTAGGGGAAAGCCTAAATGCTGTGCCCGTCAGTGTCACCCACAGCCTGCCAGCAAATTGCACCAGTGTAATTTCTTCTTACTTTAGAGTACATGAGAGTTTAGGGTTTTTTTTTCCTTGGTTTATAATCAAAGGAACTCTACTTATGCACCCCAAAATATGGAGGCAGCCAACTAGAAGACTAATCGAGGAACATGACCATTTTAGGAACCAGGATTTTCTTTTTCTTTTATTTTTTTAGGATTTTATAAGTGAGAATCAATAGTTTTTATCCTAACAGTTCTAAGAACTTTGGAGCCTCACATGTAGAAGCTGTTTTAACTCAATTTTCTGTTAAGAAATGTCTTTCAGAATTAATTACTATTATTCAGAAAATCTTAATAACTGATGTAAAATATATCTTTTTTCCCCTATTACAAGACATTATTTTATAGTATAAAACTATTTAACTTAAAATTTGTAAAGTCTCTTAGGGCCAGGAAAGGTGAAACAGTTGCTCTCTGCCTAGCACTGTCGAGGTAGCCTGTAATATAAATCTGTCTGAAGTGAATGTTTTACATACATACTTAGCTGTAGAGATAATAAAAAGTCCAAAGAGCAGGTCACAGAGTAAAGATGTGATCAAGCTCCTGTTTACAGCCACCTATGATGTGCCTGTGATGTTACGATGGTCTGAACACTCTGTCTCCCTCATGTTCAAATGCTGAAATTTAACTCTTAAGATGAGAGTACAGGGAGGTGATCAGTTCATAAAGACGAGGCTTTCCTGAAGGAACCAGTGCCTTTATAAAATAGGTCTGAGAAATGTTCCTGTTCGTTCCACCATGAAAGGATAAAGAGAAAAGAGCTACCGATGACTGAGAACAGACACTCACTCAACTTCCAATGATTTGCTAATGCCTTCATCTTGGATTTCCCAGTCTCCAGAAATAAGAAAATTAAATTTCTGTTGCTTATGAGCAACCTAGTATATGGTATTTTTGTTGTAGCAACCGAAAAAGATGAAGACACATGTCTAATTTAGGCTAATGCAAAGAAAAATGGGACATGATCCTACTTTGAAGTCACTTAGTGCCTGGTAGGGAAGAGCATACAATACCTCGCTGCAGGTACTGTGGCACTGTGTGAGAGATTAGGAAGAGTGACATGTTTAATGAAATGTTAGATTTATCATAGACATTATTAATAATTTTTATAAGTAAGAGGCATTTCCTATGCAGACTTTGAATAAATTAATGAATTCACAAATTCTAAAAGAATTTGTAAGGAAAGTCAGCTGATGTAGGTTGTATATAGTAAATGTATATACCAGACAATGATTGCTTCTGGGAACGAGAACACAAGAAGCACACTCAGACGATTGCTGCCTTTACGTGAGTTTGGTGGCTGCGGGAATCAGTGTAGTGACTGAAACCCTTCTCTCATGAACCAGAATGCACAACCAGCATTCCACGTTAGACTGAGAGGTCTTAGGGCCAACCTGCTGTATTAGTGAGTCCTTCCGAAGTTTTACTAAAGATAGAAAAGGATGATCTAGATTAGAATGAGACCCTCTAATTATCAGACATGAGAAGGAATGCTTAGAGTCCTGTTTTTCTCCCAAGAGTTTGGTGGGCAGATTCTCATCATTATAAGGTTGGCTGGTTTGCTAGTTTGCTGAACCTCCATTCAGAATCCAAGGTTCATACCTGTGACAAGAGGGTTAAGTCCAACAAGGAGGGTCAGCACAGCAGGTATCATGTACACCACCTGTTGGCAAAAGGAGGAAATGCGTGGCTGAGAAGTGCACCCAGTACCTGAGATGTTCATAGGGATCTAGGAAGAGAAGAAACCTGAGATCAACGGTTGTCATGGTCCGCAGTTTATCATATTTAAGCAACTGCTGAGGAAGTGGGAACCTCTGCTCTTGTGTAACCTAAATGACTATGTCAGGTTGTAATTCTATTTCCTTCCTCCTAGACTGTTGTTTATTCCAGGAAGGACTCATTCATCTTCAAAGCCGAGCTCTAAGCATAGAGTTTTGATCTGAAGACATGCTGACTTCCTAGTCTTTCCCATACAGCTTCCATGCTCATGTGGCTATCCTCACTTGCACAAAATAAAAGTTTCTTTGCAAAAGTGGTCATAGTTACTTAGATGACCTTGTTGGGTTTGACCTCACTGGACATCTGTCCCAGTGGCCCATCTCTGCAGGTGAGACCACACAGAGCTTTGTAGTAATGAATGAATCAGATGTGCCTTGCACCAAGATTGGCTCTTTACCTGGAAACTGCTAGGATGCGTAGGAAGTTGGAAGAGTGGCCCAACTATGGTCCTATTCTTAAGCCTCAGAGCAAGCAATATGCAGTCAAACTTGGTACTGTGTGTGAGCGTGCTGTGCGCGATTCTGTATTTTTATAACTGGTGCATCATGTTTTCCACTATCTGCTGCTATATGCATTCGGATACTGATATCCGCCATGTGCATGGTGAAGCAGGAACATGGAAATGAGTTGGGTACAGTGACAGTTGAGTACAGTAACCTATTATTTATTTATTTATGTGTCCATTTATTTCTATTTAAGAATCTACAGCCACAGTGGAGCACACCTGTAATCCCAAATACTTCAGAGGCTGAGGCAGGAGGATGGCAAGTTTGAGGCCAACTTGGGCAACTTCTTAAGAGCCTGTCTCAAAAATAAATAAAGCAAAAGAGGGCTGAGAATGTAAATGCGTAGTGGAGAGCTTCCCTATCACATGTGAAACCCTGCATTCAATCACTAGATTTCCAAGAGAAAAGAACTTACCCTGTTCTCCTGGGACTTGGCACATACAGAGCCAGCTCTCATGCCTTCCTGTGAGGTTGAACGTGTTGGTGCTACAATAAGTGTTCAAAGAAAGAATGCTCAGAACCAATGTGAAAGATGTACAGTTTGTTTTTTCAAAGAGACAGCATTGGAGTTAGTCCTTGAAGTTGGGTAGACTGTGACACACAGGGATTCTGGGGCCCAAATACAATGACTACCATTGCGGGGCTGTTTTCGAAGACCATGCTGGGAAGGTGGTTTGGGCCATACAGTGGATGGCCTCAAATCCAAGTGGAGTTTCAACTTAGCTTGCGAAATGACAGAACATTTTGTGGTAGACAGTGTCATGTAAGAAGGCTCCTAGAAGCAGAAGCGATTAGAACAGGCCCAGGAATCAGGAAGCTGTTCCCTAGAGGAGCTGGGGAGGACTGACATAGGAATGTGGGAGATGACTGGGCGCTGGGCTTTACTTTCCTATTGGACCATCTAGACATGAAGTGAAAGGTAAGATGAGAGGTATTATAAGCAACTGGATGTAGAGAGTTTCATTTGGGGGTGACTGAGACAGGCTCTCACTATGGAGTTCAGGCTGGTCTTTTTTGTTGGGCTATTTTTAAATCTGCTTTTATTTGAGGGAATCTCAAAGGCTATGGTAAGGAACAGATATTAAAGACGATTGAGATTTTAAGAAAAGATGACCCTGAACTTTCTGCTGAAAACAGAAATGGCTAAATCAGGAAGAGGAATGATTATGGGAGGCAAAGATGCTGGGAGAGCCTCAGGCATATTTGAAGAACAGGGTAATTAATGTTTAGGCGAACATACCCTGGAGTCCTCTAGAAATTCAGTGCTATTCTGGATACCTGGCACTTGTCTCGAGGGTCTACAACTTCAGTCATAATCCCCAGTGCTTCCATTTATTGCTGTACATGGTCAACGTAACTCTGAAGGCTAACAGATCCTATGTGAGAATATGCATTCATATTGAAAGACTGGACCAAGCCCGGAGGTTTCAGGAAAAGGATGGATGGGTTCCTCTCTCCCACATGATTCAGTTCAGACCACTGGCTAAGTGAAAACTGTAGGTTTTAGGGGCTTTAATTAGTTTCTGTAAAAATAACTTGCTGAGTTAGCAGAACTACAGAACATAAGCTGGCTATGCCAGTATTTACTAGAGTTTCTGACTAGAAACTTGTGAGACTGTTCAGTCGAACTACAGAGGTCTATTCTAGGCCTTGAAGAACCAGGTCCTCCGTGAGGTTGTCTACGCAGACGGAATAAATACATCCCTTGGTATCTGTGGAACACTAGTTCCAGGACACCCCTTCCACCCACGCGGGGGCCGCAGAAATCCACAGACGCTCAAGTATTTGCATATAACCTCCACACATCCTCTGCGTGGCTGTCGTAAAGGTTAGCAATAATGCATGTGAAGTGGCTAGCACCTGGTAGTCACTTACTACATTATTGTTATTACTTATTATTAATTTTAAAGCAAGATCTTACTAAATTGCCGAATCACCCAGGCTGGCCTTAAATTTGAGTTTCTGCTTCCTAGAGCTGGTATATTTCTCTGCCTGCTTTGTCTCCAGAAGGCTCAGACTTCACACAGACACCGACACAGACACACCCACACAGACACACACACACAGACACACACAGACACATACACAGATACATAGACACACAGACACACACACAGACACACAGACACAGACACACAGACACACACACAGACAGATACACAGACACACAGACACACACACAGATACACAGACACACAGACACACAGACACAGACACACAGACACACACACAGACACAGATACACAGACACACAGACACACACAGACACACACACAGATACATAGACACAGACACACAGACACAGACACACAGACACACACGTTACACCAAAAGTACAGCAAAGGGTTTGGCAGGCAGGCGGCGCGCACTCACCACCCACAGCTCGGCGTCGGGATCGTTGACCTGCAAAGGCCAGAACAGCCGTGTGAGCACACGCGCCGCCGCTGCCCCTCCCGGCTCTGTCCGCGCTTCGTGCGCTTGCTGAGAGCCGCCGCAGCAGGCCCCAGGGTGCAAACAGGAAGGGGCTCGGTAGGGCGGTGGACAGGCCGCAGGCCCCCCGGGTTTGCGGAGGGAGGAAGCGCGTGCGCGGCGCCGGCGGCCTGGGCTCGGCGTGCCCCTGGGAGGCGCTGTGACGCCGCCGGCCCGGGCCGGGGACCTGGGACCCCCGCGCGCTCACGCCCCGCTCCGGGCTCGCCCCGCGCCCCGCACCTCGAGTCCTGACCTGCACGAAGGAGGCCAGCGTGAAGAAGGCGGCCATGAGCGCGTTGCAGGCCCGCCACAGCCCGCGCGCCCAGTTCCCCGCCGCCCGCGCCATGCTCGGCCTGGCCGCCGGCTCCCAGGCGCGGGAGTGTCCGCGTCCCCGCCCGCGGTCGCAGGCCGGGAACGAGCCCGAGGGCCTGCGTGACTCGCCAAGGGCGCCCGGCTCAGGGCCGCGCGAGGAGCTCAGATCTAACCCCTGTGGGTGCAGTTCGAAAGCCCGTTTTCACGAAGTCAAGGCTATCTTTCTACCATACATTAGCAGAGAAAGAGAGAAAAGAGATAAGGAAGGAGAGGAGGGAAGGGAGAGGAGGTGAGGAGGAGAAAAACTGGGCAGGTGATCCAGGCCTGTGATCCCAGCCTTCTGGGAGGCTGAGGCAGGAGGATCCCACACTGAAGGCCAGCCTGGGAAGCTCGGGATTTAGCAAGACCCTGAGTGAGCGTGGTGGGCTGCAGTTTGGGGGGGAGGGGGGGTGGAATGAAAAGGCAAAAGAAAGAAAAAGGCTTTGCACTGGTTTGTAATCCCAGCCACTCCTCATGGAAGGCTGAGGCAGGGAGAGTCCAAATTAAAGGCCAGCCTGGGCAATTTAAACATTTCAAAAGGAAATACGAGATGTGGGTTTGTAGCTGTGCGCTCCTTGGGTTCAGTACACCCTCCTCCCCCGCCCCGGGGAAGTGGGGAAGTGTGGGAGCCTCTCAGTCCTTTTCCTGGCGGTATTTATGTATTTCTTCCCTAACCGGAGGAGGAATTTACACAGCCCCGTAAGCATTATGGTAATTCCTAGAGCGACGACATTTATATTAGTGTCCTATACAGCTCACAGCTTCTCTGCAGACAGGCTCATTTATCTTCATGGGCTTTTATTATAAAAGGTGTTTACATATTATACATATTTACAATTCTCTCCCTCCACCAAATCCAACACACTTTCCAATGCACGTTGCTCCTGAATTTCTTATGAGCGAGAGAACCTGCAGTATTCACTGCTCTCGCCTCTCTTGTCTTAGTCTTTTTCGGTTTTGTAATCTACCCTCCGATTGGTTCTTCCCGGGGGCTCATTTGCACATCCATGGGCTTCATGATTTTTGCGTCCCAAAGAGGCTTTATCACTTCAGATCACGGGCTTGTAGCTTGTGTGCCGCTCCTCCTTCAGCTAACTCTCTTTAAACCATTTGGAAGGATTTTTGTCCCCTCTGTTTCTTTTTTTTCAGGAAACCGTTTCGGAGACGTCGCCGCGTGCTGGGTGTCTAGCCTGTGCTGGGTGCTGGGACCCAGGCTGGGTTGCTGCGTCCTCGAGGAAGGGAGTTTAGGGGACTGGAGATGCGGACCGGACCCCAGGGGTCATCCACGCGTGGGACCCCTCAGTCTCCTTACTGAGTCCCAACACTTAGCATCTCTGGGGCCGGGGACAAGCCACACCACTGCCACCGTTTATCGTTCCCTGAAAAGAATAGAGAGGAAGTCTGGCCGAACTGAGCACCTCGTCCCTGCTGTGCCGTCTCTATGCTGAAGCCCTAACCTTTAACCAGGCTGTAACTGTACCTAAAGATGAAAGTCCTTAAGTGATGAAGTTGAACTGAGTTCATGAAGGCAGGTCCTATGCCAATGGACTGCTGTCCCTACAAGAGGAGAGGCCTGAGCACAGCCACATGAAGGACAGAGTAGCAACATGAGGGCTTCTCCTGCAAGCCAAGGGGGGAGGCTTCAGAGGAAACTGCCCCCCCCAAACCCTTGGGCCTCCACTTCCACCCTCCCCGATGTGAGTTGGTATGATTTTGTTAAGTCACAACAAGTCATGCTAGCCTAGCAAATTAATACTGGGAATGACCACAATACCTGAAAGAAAGAGGTGAAGGTGTGTTTTGTCTGGGTAGGGGTCGTTCCCCCTATTCCTAGAGTCAGGGTTTGATTACTGGGGGGAAGCTGATCTAGTTTAGATGGGGAAAATCCTCTAAAGGGCCCATGAGTCATAGGTGGAGCTCGTGGCAGGTGACTGGATCGTGGGGCTTATTTATGGCTGACTTGCCATCAGGACGTGGGATCTGGCTGGAAGAGGGGTTTGCTCAGGTGGAGCTGGGTCAGGTGCAGCTTGCACCACGTCTGTAGGCTCTGCTTCCTGCGACCCTGGCACCAGTAGCTCTTCCTCTTCTATGCTCCTCTACCATGCGGTGCTTTCTTGAGCTGGAGGACTGTGCAAAGACAATGTGAACCTAAATTAGCCCTTCCTCTTAAGTTGTGGATGTCAAGTATTGTATCCCAGTGTTGGGGAAGTGACTGGGAAAAGGCCCATTTGCTACCGCTGGCACCTGTGTAGTACAGGGCTGACCCTGCTCCTCCTCTCCCGGGAGACTTCACATGGCCCCTAACTTGCCAGTTGTCACAATAGAGGAGGTTTGGAGTTTTGGGTCAAGAGTGGATGACTTTTCAGTATAACTATGTCCTAAACATTTTCTAAGTCTGATAACCCTAACTTGACTATTAAGGCAAAACTGTTTTTTGCTGAATGTGTTGAGCTGGCCCAATGGGGTCCTGGAATTATAAGAGAAGTTGTTTCAGGGAGAAAGCCTTTCTGAGCTTTTGTAGAAGTAGAACTGAGAGATAAAGACAGATCTCTGGTCACAGCTGTTCTGGATCCAGCCATGCCTGAAGCTGGAGCTTCATTTCAACTCCTCCTGGCTGACAAAATCCTTTGTCTACAGGAGTCCAAGTAAATGGCATTTTTGTCATTTGCAAGAAAGAACAATGACTTGTTAAGTCAGTAGTCAATGCATGAAATCCTCTAAATCCTCTGCCCTAGGTTTGTTCAGACTGTTCGTAGATAAAGAAGGGACAGAAGACTTAGTTGTAAAGTAGTGAGAAATAAGTTTAAATGAATCCAGTATCTCAAATAGCTCTTCTTGAGGGTCATTTTATTTTTCTTTTTAATGAAAGACAGTCTTACATGGTTGTAGAGTCGCTGAGGTATGGAAAAGAGTGGGGATCTGTCAGAACTGGCTTTCCTCTGTGGAAAGGGCAGTGCCAAGGGCCCTGGTCCTCCTGAGGCCTCTCGGCTGCCAGGTCGGTGACAGCATCGTGAAGGTGATCAGAGCCGCAGCGTGAGGAGGCAGAGCCGCTTCTCTGCCAGCACCCAGCCATGGTTGGCCAGCATATGACATCTCTCTTCTAAGAAGTAGGAAAAAGAGATACTGCTTGTTAGGATTATAAATCCAATAGTGAGAGGTGGGACAGAGGAGGCAGGTATACATACAGATGCAGACGGCTTCCCAGGCCAAGCAGTCAGGGTGGAGCAGAAGCTGACAGTTGCACCGACATAAGTCAGAGAGAGCCCTGGTGCCCTGGCCCAGTGCGGGTCCCGAGGCCAGGTGTGTGTCGCTGCAACGCTATTCCCTCTTATGGACTCTCTTGCTTGGTCTCGGTGCCCACCACCAGCCTTTTCCAAGTGCAGTGAGCTGCTTTGCAGTGTGGGGCTGGGAGGGCAGAGTCTGAAATGAGGTCAGGATTGGTGAATAGGGCATCTAGAAGGGGGGTCCTGGTGATGCTCAAAACACGAAACTTGTACATATTAATGGGTACCCTGTACTATTTCCACAATGCAAATAGTGTGCCTTCAAATTGAGCATATCTGTGTTCTCCAGCGTTTATTAGTTCTTTATAGTGAAACCTTGGAAAATTTCCTTCTTCTAGCTTTTTGAGATATACAGTAGACAGTAAAGGCGCAGTAACACTCTAGAACTTTTGACACCTAACCACTACTTGTTACATATGGATTAGCCCCGCCCCCTGCTTCACTAGACCAGCTTTTTCTGACAGAAATAAAGCAGCCTAAAGGGGGACCTTTTCAAGTTCACACAGAGGTCTATGGCTTTATGCAAGTTGCAGGTGGAGCAGCACCTCTTCCGTGGAACAGAAGAATTTCACTACACATGCTTTTCCTCAGTACACTGCAGGGACTCGGGCTCATCAGAAGAAGAGGGGCTCAGTTCTCCACAGCCTGACAGAGTGATTCTCTGAGGCTAGCGCTTATGTCATTTTGCTTACCCATTGCTATTTTAAAGACCAGAACAATTTGTCACTCTTGACTTTTAGAGTCAATTAGAAGCAGGTGTGTTTGGAAGTGGGAAGACAAGTGGCCTGACTGCAGTCATCTTCTCTGATCTTGACTTTGATTCAGGGCCAGGCTGTTCAAGTCCTGTGTGTCCACAAGATGGCGGACTTCTGCTGCGAATGGAGTCCTGTGGGTGAGAAGGAGGGAAGAAGGAAAGGCTCCCACTGAGCTGTTGTCATATAACTTTCTGGGTGGGTAAAAAGTGGGTACTGGCCTAAGGTTGAGAAGCAGGACTTTGTATTGGGAAATGTTGATATTCAAACAGATACTGTGAAGTCCATATGAAGCTTTGCTGTGGTACTGGCAGAATTTAAACCTATTTGCTGTCCTAAAATTCCAGAAAAGTCATATATTCTTGCCAGGAGCAATATTTTCTAATATTTGAGCATCCCAAAAGGAAATAATTGTAACAACTCTCAGTTGTTGAGTATGGACTGGAGGTAGCTGTGCACCTTTTAAAGCCATCACAGACTACATTTCTGAATGGAAATTCCTGCGCTTCCATCCCATGAGAGCTGGACCGCCCTCTCTCCATGAATGTTACCATCACCTATAAAATTGTTGTTTTTATTATTTCCTTAGGGCTGTATAAGGAAATCATCACAAACTTGGTGACCTAAAATGAAAGAAATTGAACTTTCTGAGTTCTGGAGTCCAGAAGTTGAGGCCTCAGCACACGATCCCTCCAAAGCCCGGAGGGTTGAATCCTATCTTGCCTTTTCTAGCTTCTTAGAGCAAGATCACTCCAAACTCTCTCTTCATCTTCACTTTCTCCATGTCAGTGCCTCCTCCCACCCTGTGTCATATAAGGAGAGTTTCCAATGGATTTAAAACCCACTTGGATAATCTAGGATGTTCACATCTCTGGACACTCAATGTAATTACATTTCCAGAGACTGATTCCAGGTTTCTGATCACACACTCCAAGGTGAGGCTACGGGACATGATTTGCTCCCACCGCACTCACAGGAGAAACCTAAGTGTTGTCTTCGGCATCTCTCTTTCCCCTCCACCTTCGGCCAACCTGACGTGGGCTCTGGTAGACTTTGCTGCTCAGACTCCTCTGATGTTTTCGCCAACACTTAGTTTAAAGTATCAACCTTCTACCCAGAGACTGCAGTAACATTTTAATTGGTTTCCCTGCATCTACCCTGCTAAGGCCTGAATTGTATCTTCTCAAAATTCCTATGTTATCTGGAGATAGGGCTTTTGATATGCAAATTTATTAATGAATGTTAATTATATAAATAATGGGTTTCCTTATGGCATTTTCATACATGCATTGATAGATTTATTCCCTATATGTTCCCTTAACTCACTCGTGCTCTTCCTCTTTTCTCATTGTTTCTCTACTTCCTTCCTCTTCCTCTTTTCTTTCGAGATTCCACATAGGAGAGAAACTTTGTAATACTAATCTTTCTGTGTTGGGTTATCTCACTTAATATAATCTCCAGTTCTATTCATTTTCTTCAAATAAAGAGATCCTTTTCTTCTTCATCGCTGAAGAATACTCCATTATATATAAGTGCCACATTTTCTTTATCTGTTGTGAGTACCTAGGCTGGTAAAGTGCATGGTGTTATAATACACACAGTATACAGGTATTCCATAGCAAGATAACTTTAATTCTGTGGTTGTTTATTAAGGACTGGATTAGCTTGATCACATGGCAGCTGTATTTTAGTTTCTGGAAGTACTTCCATACCGATTTCCACAGTGATTATACCAACTTAAATTCTCATATGGTGTGTAAAGGTCTCTGCCATCCTGCTGACATTTATTCCTTTTGTATTTTCAATGACAGCTATTCTGCTTGGAGTAAGGTAGAATTATAGTGTGGTATTTTTAATATTTTATTTTTTAATTTTTAAAAATTGATTTAATTGGTACATTTTATACATATATGATGATCCCTTTCAACATTGAGAATTTGTACCTGTATATGACATGTCTCAATTCTTATTTTTCTCCATTTCTTTGCCCTCCCTATGACCTCCACCCCTCTATATACACAAGCTTTGCTTCCTTTTTTTAACCATAAAATTTTTCTTTCCCTTCTTAAGAGAAACCATCTACAAAGTGAAAAGACAACCTACAATATGGGAAAACAATTTTACCAGCTGTTTCTTAGACAAAGGATTACTATCTAAAATATATGAAAAACTTCAAAAAATCAGCCCCCAGATTTAAAGACCCAATTCAAAAATGAGCATCTCGAAATGAACAGACATTTTTCAGAAGAAAAAGTAAAGGCAGCTAAGAAACATCTGAAAGAATATTCATCATCGTTGGTCATACGAGAGATACAGATGAAAACAACACTAAGATTCCATCTCACTCCACAAAGAATGGTTGTTATCATGAAATCAACCAACAACAAATCCTGGTAGAGCTATGGGGAGAAAGGAATCCTTTTCTGCTGCTAGGGGGAATGTAGACTCGTATAACCACTGTGGAGATCAGTGTGGAAATTCCTCACAAAACTAGGATTAGAGATCCCATTTGACCTTGCTATTCTCCTGCTAAGTATATACCTGAAAGAATTAAAAGAATCCTACCACAGTGATATATGTGCACCATGTTTATAGCAACTCAGTTTGTAATAGCTAAACCTTGAAAACAGCTCAGTGTAGTTTTGATTTGCTTTTCCCTGATAGCAAAAGATGTAGCACATTTTTAAAAATAATTTTTTGGCAACATGTACTGCTTTTGTGAGAAGCTAGAGATGGTGGTTTTAAGGAGAAAATTCAGGTTAAATGAGGTGATAACAGTGGGGTCTAATCTGCTAGGACAGATGTTCTTAAAAGAAAGAAATACCATTTTCCCTTTATGTGAGGTCAGAGAAAATACCATTTGAGAAGGAGTCTGTCCACAAGCTAGGAGAGGAGTTTGCCATGGACATTAACCATGATAACACATTGATCTTGGACTTCCAGCCCCAGTGCTACAAGAAAATACACGTCGTCTGTTTAAGCCACCCGCTCTGTGATACCTGGTCATGGCAGCTTGAGCAGAGAGACGGAGCATCTATCCTGAGCCGCCTCCTGCTGTTCTCCACACTGCAGCCACTGCCCTACCCGGTGCAGGACATAATCCATACTGAAAACCACCTTATGGCCGCCCTCTCCTTTCTCTTCTTCCCTCCCTTTATTCCTTTGATAAATCGATGCAGGACACTTGTCAGAACACAGGGGACTTAGCAGCGGAACAAAGCAGACAATTTCCGCCTGTCATAGCCCTGCGAAGCGTACAGTCCAACCGTCCTTGGATGCCCAGGGCTCTGAGGTTAAAGACCAGCGTTTTGAACACAGCCTACAAAGCCCCGAAGGGTCAGAGCTCTGCCCCGCCCAGTCAGCCCACACTTGTTCCCTGCTCACCCCCCACCCCCACCAGTGCATACCCGCCTGGCCCTTCAGTTACAAAGTTCCTCCCACTCAACAGCACCCCTTGCCTACAGAGAGCGTTTGGGCCCGTGGTTCCTTCCTGCCTGGAAGGCTTCCTTCGCCGACATAACTCTCACTGTCTTTCCACTGTCAGCCTCACTGAGCAGCCCTGTCTCACACCCTCAACATCTGCCACATCACCCTCGAAGCGCTGAGCACAATAGCAATTAAATAATTAAATGTTTAATTAGTTGCTTAGTGTCTGTGCAACTCTCCAGACTACAAGCCCCATGAGGACAATGTCTATGTCTCTTTTATGGCTTCCTGTTGCTTTCCCAGGCTTAGCGTGGTTAGAACATGCCAGGTGCTCATTAGCTCTTGTTATAGGAATGAATGAGCAAAGCAATTACAAACAGTTCTTAGGCATCTCACACCCATTGGATTTTACATATATATATATTACATATGATATATTTTATATATACAATATAATTTATGTTATATATATATGAAAACATATTATATATATGTAAATTCAAAGTGAATTGATGGTTATGCACCATGAATTTGTATTTTGACACTAGCCCGAAATAGTCAACTGGAAAAACCTGTTAATTTTAATCAGATTTAGATCACTAAGAGCCAGGATGAGAATACTATTATGTAATATATATTATGTCTACAGTGTTTTTTCCAGTGGTGACTATAGTACTGCATAGTGGAATTGCTACAGGATAACTTTTAGCTGTTTGCATTTCCATTTAAGGAATGTTAAAGGAGATATTATTAGATAATTGCTCTTAGATTCTCCCACTTACTTATAGGTATAACTGATAAAATCCCAGAGTTGGACCCAATTTGCTTTAGATGTTGAGAAAATTCTTAACAGAAAGTCAGAAGCAATCCTAACTAGAAATTTATTAAAAAATAATCCCCTTATTAAACAAATTGATAAACTGTGATGTGTTCGTATAAGACAATACCACTATCAAAATCAGGAAACTAATTACTAAATAACATGCCTCTGCATCCATGAATTACAAAAACACGCTGAGCTAGAGGAGCCAGAAGGCAACATGCTGTGTGATTCTATTTCTATGCAATTCTAGAGCAGCTGAAACCACCGCTAGTGGAGCCCCTCAGATCAGTGGGTGCATGTGAGCCAGGGAGGGGACTGACTGGGAAAGAGGACAGAGGAATTGTCTGGGTGGCAACAGTGCTCTGTTTCATGAGGGAGGGATTAGTAACCCACATGTGTATGTCTTTGTTCAAACTTAGCATCTGTACACATGAGATGTGCTAAGATCCCTGTTTGCAGAGTCTCTCTTGATAGAACAGAGAACGCCAAGGCCCAGGTGTTCAGCGGCAGGCTTTATTGAAAGTAGGGTAACCTGCTGGGCTGCTCTGAAAATGAGTGTGTAAGGGGGCAAAGCAAGTAGGTGGTTATACGCAGTCTTAGGGCGGGGACTAGTGGTCAGGGAGGGAGAGCACCAGGTAGTTTTTAATTGGTGGGTTTGGGTGTGAGGGGGAGCAGGGCATTATGGGAAGGAGAAGGGCCATTTTTGATGGGTATGCCATTTTGGCTTCGTTTTAAGTTGGCCAGACCTATCATCTCCCTTTTCTTTACCCTCTCTTTCCCTCTCTCTCTCTCTCTCTCTCTCTCTCTCTCTCTCTCTCTCACACACACACACACACACACACACACACACACACACACACACACACCTGCTTAAGCAAGTGATGAACTCTAGTTAATGATACTAATCCTGAAGTCTCTAAGAGTGGTGTGTAGCAATATATACAATTTAAAAAGATAAAGTGGATTGATGATGGCAAGAGGGAAGAATGAATGAATAAATACTGATAAACTAAGAGTGCTTGGGTGGATAGGTGTTTAATGTGTGATATTTTCCAACATTGCTTTATGTATGAAAATTTTCACAAAGGATGAAAAATAAAGCATAGTAAGCTGAACAACATGAGTTCTACAGTAGCTAACATTCACTGTGACGAGTAAGATAATCAAAAGGTGAACAGATACAAAATTACCCACTGTTTTTTTTTTTTGTTGTTGTTGTTGTTGTTTTGTTTGTTTTTTGAGACAGTCTCGCTTTGTAGTTCAGGCTGGCCATGAGCTCAGCCTCCAACTCACATCACAGCAATCCTCCTGCCTCTGCTTCCCGAGTGCTGGGATTACAGGCGTGAACCACCACGCCTGGCACTGTGGTATGTGGTACTGGTTGCTGCTGGGCATGAGTCTCCAAGCTCAGTATTGTATGTGGTTACCAGGGCTCACACCCGGGTCCTTGCACTTGCAAGACAGGCGCCAGAACCACTAAGCTAAATCCCCAGCCCTATTACCACTGTTTTTTATACTACAGGATTTTCTTCTTACTCGTGGGGAATATGTCCCAAGATCCTAAATAGATGTCTGAAACTTTATATGTGCTATTCTTTTTCCTATATATACATACCTGTGGTAAAATTTATTTAATTTATAAGTTGGGCACAGTGAGTGTAACAACAGCTAATAATAAAAAGAACAAATACAACAATATACTGTAATAAAAATACTACTATTTTCAGGCTGTGGTTAACCAGGTCACTGAAACTCTGAGAATCATGCCTGGTCGGGGCTGTGATAGTATGAAGGGAGTCGCAGCTGGGGGAACACGGAGCAGGGCCCCTGTGTATGGGCTGTGGGAACTGGGTGGGACGAAAACTTGGCCAGACCTGGCAGGGAAGCCAGCTGGTGGGGGCCCTTCTTCAGAACAGAGAGAGGGAGCACAGGACTGGGGGCCAGGGCTCTGCCTCTGCCTGCTCCCTCAGGCCCCACAGGCAGCGGTGGGTTAGAACACGAGTCACCTCTGGCCTCTCAGGAAAGCTGGCATTTCATGTAAGAGCTACACTGAGAGATAAGCTCAGCACATTTTAGGAATAAAACCAGAAGGAAATTCCAGGATGATGTATTGAGCTGGGTCAAGCTGCTTTCTAGAAGAGCTTCACACTGACATTTCCTACCTGCTAGTAACATTGAGATTGACTCTCAAGGATCTTGTAAGTAAGTGACCTGCTACATGGCCAGGGTGTGAAGGCTTCTATGGCCAATGGCACCAGGGACATCTGTGTTCTAATCCACTTCCCAACACTCACTGGCTGTGCCACCTGGATGCATCCCTGAGTCTCTCCTTACCTTGGTTTCCTTCTCCATAAAATGGAGACAATGGTGTTGAGTGGCAGGGTTGACACTGGGACTACAGATCAAGCTGTTTTCTGAAATGCCTCTTGTTGCATTTTCCAGGAGCTTTGGACACACTTGAAACACAATCCACGCTCTGTATATGTGGGGGTCTGCATCCATGCATTCAACCCAGTCTGTCTCAAAAACATTTGAAACAATATCACATCTGTCCTGAATAGGCACAGGCATTATAGAATATAACAATTATTCATATATCACTTATGATACATTGGGCATTATAAGTAACCTAGGGATGATTTAAGGTACACAGGAGGATGCATGTCAGTTATGTGCAAATGTTATGCTATTTTTTAAAATAATGAGCTTGAGAACCCATGGTCTTGGTAGGTGCAAGAGATCCTGGAATACCCTGAGGATAATAGAGACTATTTGCTTTTCTCGGCCATGAAGAAGCCCTTTTGGTGGGTCTCTGCCAGTCTCCTTGGCTACTCTTTCTTTTTTATTATTATTATTTTTATGTTTTTATTAGTACAAGTTTGCTGTACATGATGTTAACATTCATTTTAGGGAGTAGATACAGGTACTCAGCACATCTTGATTTTTTTCATTCCTTTTCTCTTCTCTGTTCTCCTCCCTCTCTCTGTCCCTAGATTAACCACCCCCATGTTAGCACTGTTACTACTACTATTACTGGAGCATATGATTCCATTCATTGTGGGTAGATGATACCTGCACATAACACATCTTCTTAGCCTCCTTTGCTGAATCCTCATCTTCCCAGTCACTTGTGAGCTTCTCCAGGGCCAGTCCTCGCTTCCTTCTCAGCTGTCCCTACCCTGCACCTGTGTGACTTTGTTTTAACATGTCCAAAGCCAAATTCTTGTTGTCTCCCCAGCCAGCCTTGTTTGTAAGTCAAATTTAGGATATAAATAACACATGCTTTCCTACTTGCTAAAGCCTAAATCTTGGAGCTGACCTTATTTTTCTCTTCTGCATTTCAGTTAATCTTGTTGCTTTATAAGATCTACTGTGTGGGGGCCAGGGATATAGCTCAGTGGTTTTAGCGTCTGTCTTGCAAGTGCAAGGACTCAGGTGCGATCCCGGTAACCACATAACAATACTGGGTGTGGAGACTCACTCCAGCAGCAACCAGTACCACATACCACAGTGCGGGGCGTGGTGGCTCACGCCTGTAATCCCAGCACTCGGGAGGCAGAGGCAGGAGGATTGCTGTGATGTGAGTTTGAGGCTGAGCTCAGGGCCAGCTTGAACCACAAAGTGAGACCCTGTCTCAAAAACCTTAAAAAAAAAAAAAAAAAAAAAAAAGATCTACTGGGTGGGACATCTCTCCATCCTCACAGGTCACAGCCTGACCCAAACCCCTAAACTCTCTCACCTAATTGGTCTCCTTTGCTGCCTAACTCATTTCTCAGCTTTTTCTCTTGTTCATCTAAACTCTGTTTCCGTTGCAGTCATCAGTGTTGTCCACAAAACCAAACCACCGTGATTCTTTTAATCTCAAAGCTCTCCGATAGCTTTGGAATGAAACCCACATCCACAGGATCCCTACAAGGCCCATGTCTTCTGCTGTCATGTCCCACTGCCACACTGGTCATTCTGCTTGTGTCCCTTTCACTTTCTGGTTGACTTCTGATTCACCAAGTGAGCTCCAGCTTTTCCCTAGGCCAAACTCTGTGGAGATTGTCCTTCTCTTAGCATAACATCTCTTACTTCTTTAGGTTTCTGCTCAAATTGCATCTCATTAGACTGTCCCTGACTGCTCTACGTCTAGTTGTGAACTTCTCTATCCTCCTTGATTTGTTTGTGTTTTTTCTGCTCCTCATTGCTTACCATTGTATATTTATTTAATCATTAAAAAATTTATCTGTTTTCCTGTGTGAACATGAGCCCCCATGACAACAGGGACATAGAACATTTTCTTTATGGCTTTTTCCCTGACACACAACAGAGCTTGTAGTTTGTATGTAAAGATATATACAATGAGTGAAGGAGAGAATAAACACCTAGCTCTTTGTGCCTGACCTAGAAAATTCATCCACAAAATTGCATAATAACAGAGAAAAGGGACAGAATTCAAGAGGAGGGCTGAATCTGGTCTAAATATTACATCGTAAAGAGAAAAAGCAATTTCTGGACTGTTTCACCCTGGGTGTGACTCAGAGTTGCTTTTAAGACTTGGAGATGGAATGTCACATAACCCAGAAATTACTGCCCATACTTCTTGGCCAGTAATTCTGTCCTCTTCTTCAATGGCCCTGTGTCCCCCACTTCTGATGGGCTGAGTTTCTTCATAAGCTACCACCACTCAGCAATGACATCCTAAAAGCACTCAGCTCTCCGGTGATTGTAAGACATTGCTACACACTTTTCAAAAGATGCTATTTAATGCCATTTATCAGAAGTCCCCTGGGCGTGTGCCTAAGTGAGTGGAGCTGGGATATTGGTGCTTCTTATCTCTGCTGACAGGTTGAGGTGGCCCTCTGTGACAGTGACAGGAAGTAGGGCCTTTGATGTGGGTGGGGAAGACCTGTCTTACAGCCCATTCGAAAACTTGAATGACTATGTCCTGTGCAAGTGCATTTTTAAGAAATCACAGTCTATGGAAAGAAATAGGAGTCCTTTATCAGAGGGAAGATTGTAGGTTGTACAATAATACAGTAAATATTGAGCGCCTACTTGGCTGATAAGAGACTGACTGTGATAAAGTTTAAATATTTTTCTGAAAGGAGCAGTCAGGGAGAAGAGGAAGTTGAGAATCACAGGAGAAGCACACCAGATCAGAGAGAGAGTAGGAAAGGAGAGGAAGAAGGGGGAGGGTGGGAAGGACAGGGAGAGAGGGAGAAGAGGAGTGCGGTGGAAGGAAATAAGTGAGAAAGGGGATAGGAAGACAAAAAGGAAAGAGACAGAAAAAGAGGGAGAAAAGAGAGAAGGGAGAAGGAGGAATATAGAGAAAAACGGGTTAGAAAAGAGAGAGAATAAAAGAGACAGAGAAAAGCCAAAACAGTACTTCACATCTGACCAAGAGTGATCCCAAGTTTCAGACTAACGAAGGATATGGCGTTGCTTTTTTATTTTTATTTTTTAAAATGGTACAGGGGATTAACTCAAAGCTTTCACACTGAGCAACCTCCCCAACATTTGAAAGAAATTGTTTTTTAGAAGACAGATTCTTACCAGTCATTAACTTACCTGAACTGGGCTCAAACTTGCACTCCTCCTCCCACACCCACTCACGGGGGATTACAGAAGTGTGCTACCAAGCCTGCACAGTACTGTAGTTTGATTCTGTGTGTAAATGGTGAGCTAGGGCGATGGATTTGTAAAAGCGGCAGGTCACAAAGGCGAGAGTGTTCATGAGGGACTATGTGCGGCGTGTGAAGAAATGCGCCTCCCAGGGCCCGCGCTCAGGAAATCAGGCGTCCCGCTTCACACTGAGGCCAGAAATCCAAGGTTAGATGAAGACGCAGCTGCTGCTCATTGCGAACCCCGTGGGTAGTCAAAGTCCTTGAATAACTGATCCGTATTGGTGCAACGACTTCATTCTTTCATAATGAAGCCTGGTCGGATTAGTAAAATGTTTTACTTCAGCCCATTTGGATGGAAGGAACTAAGGAACGCTCTGGGTAAAATAAATAAAACGTCCTGGGGTGAAGTGGTTGTGACAAGAAGGCCACAGGGGGAAAATATCGACCCAGGGGGATCTAGGCAGGTCCTGGAAGGCGGGGCCTGCTGAAGAGGAGGGTGCTGCTCACTTTTTGGAGCCTGGAGATGGAGAGGCCATCTTGGAGATTCTCCTGACAGACACTGGTGGCTGTTTGAGGAAATGGTTCCTCTTGAATGTGACTGCTGCTTCACTGTCCACTCGTTCGCAGGCCCTGCCCTCACTCTGCTCTGCTTTTTTTCTTCTCTGTACTTTCTGTCTCACCTCTCCCGTCTTTTCTGGGCACTGTCATTCAGGCCAAATTCTCCCATGATACAGTGGGCCAGTCCAGGCCCTCCTACTGCTCTCTTCAGTAGCAAATTCCTCCTTCCACACATGTGCCCAGAGTCCATCCATCTTGCTATCACTTGTGTCTCCTGGGGATCTGTGTTTTCCTTTCCATTTTTCATTCTCAACCATGGACCTGAGTGGGATAGACCTACCATTTCATTTCCATTGTTGTACCAAACACCTGAGATGATCAGCTTATCAGAAGAGATTTCTGTTGGTTTACAGTATGGAGGGCTTCAGTCCATACCTGATTGAGTCTGTGCTTTGGGACTGCGGTGGCACATCTTTGTGGAGCACATAGAAGTGAGAGTGGCTGGGGAAGTGAGAGAAAGGGGGAGATTGGAGGTTGGGGTCCTGCTGTGCCCTTCAGGGCCATGCCCTTGGTGACCAAAAGACCTCCCACTAGACTCCAGCTCTTCAAGGCTCCGCCATCTCCCAATAACACCAACTGGGGACTTAGCCTTTAACACATGGGCCTTTGTGGGAGCATCTCACACCCAAACTAGTGCACCATCTCAGACCTCAGCCTCACCTTGGGCACATAGTGATGGATTCAGAGACAGACATGTGCTGGGGTTTGGGCTAATGAGAGAGTGGCTGTTTTTCTTCTCCTGGACTATTCAGTGTGAGGAACAGAGATCTTCTCTACCTGGAGATTTTGGGCCACCAGGTGGAGATTAAGGATGACATTACCACCACATGAGAGAGAGAGAGAAAAAGGGGGCAGAGGAAGAGAAAATGGGGAGAGGAAAAGAGAGGGAGAGATGGAGAAGGAGAGAGAGATAGGTTAGGTCTTGGTTGATGTAGTTGTGATATAATGTGAATTAGTGGATCAAATCTCATTTGCAGCTAAAACTATTTCTGAACACCTAAAGGATTTTATTTTTTTCTTTTTAGCTATTACATTCCTTTAGCCAATGATAATAGGGCACTTAATTGGGTGCTTTAATTGGATCACTTGCAACCCAAAGAATGCGGAGACACCGATGAGCCAGCATGAAGAGGTGTCTGCTCTATGCTCTGCCTCACAAGCAGTAATAAGGAGCCTGTGTGGGCACACCAGGCTGAGGCTGCGTCTCACTGGCATGACAATCACATGGGCAGTGACAGTAAACCATAGCCACCCTACTGTCACAAAATAGGGTGGTTGGTACAATAGGATTCATTTTTCAAAACTGGTATTTACATAGTTTTATGTGCCTATGCAAGGGAAAATATCAGGAGACTATGAACCCTGGGTGCTGTGGCAATATGATCTGCTTGCTTCTTTTGCACGGGCTTTATTTTTGCAGTGAACCTTAATTACTCTAATGATCAGGAGGGGAAGTGCTATTAAAATCAAGATGATAAGTGTAAGTGCTATGCTGGGAGAGGTACCAGAAGCTGTTAGGAGCACTTAGCAGGCACTGGCTTTGGGCGGCTGAGTGACTATGCAGGGAGTGGAGGAGAAAGCTTGGTGAGGCTTTTGCGTGCACAGAGACCTACCTGCCTTTGCCCACAGATGCTGAAGCTCGGAGGGTGCTGTGGGGTGAGCTGGTCCAGGAAGCCAGGAGTAGGAGTGCACAGCGCCAGCCCCTTCCATATTCTATCTAGGATATTGGCTGCACGGTCCAGCCAGGAAGGAATTTCAGCAGCTCATTTCACTGTCTTACCAGGGGAGGGATGGTGCTGAAAAACACAAGGCCCTTTCCTCTCAAGGCTCCAGAAGCTGAACATTAAGAAACCGTTGCAAATACAGTAATTGCTCAGAATGAGCACTAATGTCCAATTAAAAAGAGGCTGCTGCTGTGGCTGTAACCTCTAATTCAGAAGCCATTTCCTGAGAACCGTGTTAATGTGATTTGAGCTCATTCCCTTCTTGTTGCCTAGGGGCCTGGTCCAAAACCATCTCAAGCTGTTGCCCTTTTGTGTTGGCAGAAGCACAGGAATCCCTCACTCTGTTTCCTGGCAGGGCTGTTCTGAAGGCTCAGGCAGCATACAGCCATTAATCAAGCAGTCAACTATTATGGAGTGGCCATTCTATGCCTGACCTAGGACTAGGTGCTGCGGAGGGGGGGGTTTGGGGGTGACCATGGAGCCAAGAGACTTATTAAGTCTTAAGAAGTGCCTGTGAGACATTTGGCATTTGTCTCAGAGGTCAGAACAAGTGTGATTAAGACATGAAGGACTTGGAGACTGGCACTATACGGAGGAATGTACTCTCCATTAATTTATTCCTTCTGTGTGTTGTGTCTTAGTTACTTTTCTCATTGCTGAGACAAAATACCTGACACCCAAAGTGAAAGGGAAAAGGATTTTTTAGCTCATAGTTTGTAGGGATTTTAGTCCATAATCAACTACCTCCAAAGCAGGGGGCACATGGTAGAGGAGCGTCTCAAAGGAGAAACAGTTCATGGTGTCCACGTGGCAGTCATGGCAACAAGAGAACCTTTAATGGCTTGTTTCTGTTCCTGTATTCTTATCCTGACTACTGGGATCGGGGTGCAGGGGGCACATGGTAGAGGAGCGTCTCAAAGGAGAAACAGTTCATGGTGTCCACGTGGCAGTCATGGCAACAAGAGAACCTTTAATGGCTTGTTTCTGTTCCTGTATTCTTATCCTGACTACTGGGATCGGGGTGCCAAACCAGTCAGTGCACTGGTTGAGTAAACAGCATCACTGACTGCAGATTTGGCCACTCTGAAAAAGCCACCTGTCACCACATGGAGCTTTGGGGGGACATTTCAACATAGCCATAACAGGATGTTCTGGTGAGTCAGACAGCTCTGGTCCTTTTGTCATGGAACTCATATTCTTTCAGGCAGACATTGAAGGAACATTTCACAATGATAGGCTTGGATATAATCATTGATTATGTGATGGATGAATAGAGGTTGTTTTGAGAGGAAAAGGGGGAGTAGGTTGGGATGGGAAGGTCTGGAAAAGCTCTCCAGGGTGTCACTAGAAGAATGAGTAGGAATTAACAATGAAGATGGGAAGAAGAGCTTTGCAAGTAGTGCTGTTTGAAAAGCTCTGAGGATGGACACAGAGAACAGAGCAGAGAGGGGACCAGATCAAGCAGGGTTAGTGCTGCCATGGTACCTGTCTAGTGCCTGATGCCAGGAGCTTGAAGTCAGGAGACAGGTTCTCATCACACCTCTCTAGAATCAGATTTGCATCACCAAAGCTGTGGTATTGAGGTATTGCAAAGCCACTCTGCTTGTGAGTCTCAACTCTTTGGTGGAAAATTATTACTGATTTCAAAATTCTGTGATGTATAAGTTCTATATTCTGGGTCCTGAGGTGACAAGATAAGACCAGGTCAGCTCGGCTGGGCAGATGAGAGAGTGAAGTGAGATCATATCCGATTTTGGAGTCTGAGGGAAGGGGCATCCAGCCACACCTTTTCTCACTGAACAGCCATTAGGGATACCCCGTCAGAGGGCAGAATGTTATAGACAGCTGAGTAAGATGGAAATATTGTGTGCAGTCAGATAGGGCTAGGCCCTCAAGGAAGTCCACACAGAAGGTGAGAACATATCAGAACTGTGGCTGGAGATGCATCTGAAGAAGATCAAAGCCTCAATGGCCAGATTTACATACTTCCTGAAGGGATAAATAGCAACATGAGATTTCCCATATAAACAAACCATTATCTCATCAGAGGTGGAGCATCCTCTCCCATTCACTAGACTAAGACTAAGACTAAGTCTAAGACTAAG
Organism: Petromus typicus; assembly: GCA_004026965.1. Taxonomy (NCBI): domain Eukaryota; kingdom Metazoa; phylum Chordata; class Mammalia; order Rodentia; family Petromuridae; genus Petromus; species Petromus typicus. The sequence continues at coordinate 70,250 of PVIR01002635.1, forward strand.
ACCGAGTTTAAGAGCAAGACTAAGGCTGAGACTACTTAGGTTACTAAGACTAAGACCACCAAGACTAAGAGTAAAGATAAAAATAAGACTACAAATTGTTGATCAAGGTTAATGATGTCATCCTTATGCCCTTGCTATTACTATATCACTATTATCCAAACAACTATACTTATAATTTTATTGGTTGACTATAATTTGGCTCACACTGTATCCAACCCTAGTGACCATAGAACATTCTCAGAGAAGTGGGTCATTGACAACTCATTTGGGACTCCTCCTATCCCACAGGAGCTATTCCTACCCCCCATTTTTATTTCTCAATAATTTTTCCTCCTTTTATAAAGAAATAAATACATGTACCAATTTACCAAAATGAACTTCATCATTTTGTATTACCAATAGACATTTAGCAAATAGAAAGCCACCGGGCCTGAGGTCATCTTTTTCCAGAGGAAACTTGGGATAAATAGCTGATCAAAGGCAAAACAGAAAAGTCTGGTTCCATCTGCCTGACTTGGAACAACTCCAAAAGTCCATCTCAGTTCCCAAATTGCACAGAATCAGCAAAGACTTTTGAGGAGAGATTGCTATGTGGCTTAGTTTGGTCTTCCCCTCATCATGGTCTGGCACACAGCTCTGTGTCTCAGCTCTGCCTCCCTGGAATCCCACCTGTGACAGTACCTTAAGGTGAATCCCTTTAAAGCTTTAAGCTTCTATTTCCATATCTCTAAGAAGGAAGAATTTTGAGCTTAGTGAAACCATCTCAAAATAAAAAAAAAATATAAAGTGCTAGAGGTATAGTTCAATGGTGGAGTGTCCCTAGGCTTGATTCTCATTATGGGGAGAGGAGGATAATAAAACCTACACCTTAGTTTGTAAGGATTTAAAGAGCTCAGATGGAGGGATGTTACACACAGATATTTATTTGCATTGTGTCCTGTCTTCTGTGCTGTCTGTGTTTGGAGGGATTGGGGTAGGTTCATTGGACTAACAGCTACTTTGCCTCTGGGAGCTGAAACAGGTGTTGCTCTTCCAGAAGGAGAACAGATGTCTCCAATCTCCCTGGAGATGATGCTCTAGTCTTATCTGGGATGTAGAGACTTGTAGCATTGGGGGTGAGGACAGCTGGAAAGTGTTTGCTTCTTTGCACCCAAGCACGGTTTGTCGGTAGTACTTTGGGGTGAGTGTGGTCTCCTCTGCCCCTCTTCCCATGCAGCCCTCAGGTGAAAGAAGTGTCCATCAATGTCTGGTGGTCAAGAGCAATGGGAAACACTCCATGGCTGAGACCTTATTCTGTGAAGGTCTGGTTCTGAGTCTGAGTCTGGGTAGAGAGTTAGGGCTGGGCAGCCAGACCAGGGAATAAATCCTGCTCCACTCACCCTGGCTTCTTGGGTATTGTGTCTGTGCCATCACTGTCATCACCATATCTCCTCATTGGTCATGACGGAGACATGGAGGGGAGGAGATTGGTAGTCACTGTTTCATTTGTTTGTTTGTTTGGTTGTCTTCTTTTTCTTTTTCTTCTTCTTTTTTTTTTAACTAAATGAGAATATCTGACTTCCTTGGCTTAGTAAACTTGGTGGGGCCCAGGATAAAGCATTCGGGATAAGAAACAGTACAGGTAGCTCGTATCTGTCCCCACAGATCCCTTCAAGGTTCTCTTAATAGTAAAGAGCAGCCACGGGCTTCTGGCCTCTAGAACTTCAGTTCTTCCTTTTGAGGAGCTAAGGTGGTAGCCTGGCAATGGCCTGGGCAGCAGCAACCGCAGGAACCTCCACTGTGCACAAGAGCAGAGGGAACAAAGGATCATGCTGTGCTCATTGCAGATTTTGTGGAAGAGCCTTCCCTGGTGAGCTCCGGGCCTAACACTTGCCTTCCTCAACCTGACCTCCCCCCAACTCTCCAGAGCCATTAATCAGGTGTCTAAGCTACAACCCTGTGAAAGGGTCCCAGGGAAGTGATATTCTGGGTCTGTCTGCCTATCAAGAGCTATGAAGGAGACTAAATTCATTCATTCATTCCTTCATTCATTCAATTGTTTGGCCCTACTAGATTTGTTTATTAAGCCACTATTATGAAGACATCACTAGAATACTGAGATGCTTCAAACATGGGTCCAGTCCTCTGTACTGGGGATATTAAAGCGTATATGTTGACCACCACTCATTCTTTTATCTAGCTGAGGAAACCAGCACTCATAGGAAAGAAATATTCCAGATAGTATAAGTACCCAGGGAAATTACCAGGGCACCTGTGATGGAGAAGCATGAGCTGGGAGGGCAGGCGACATCCTGTGCCTGAGTATGACAGTCCCTGGCCACTGTAAGTATCCCACTCACCAGATGAGGAACGTGGACTCTAGCAATGTGAAGAACATGCCCAAATGTATTTCCACTGCCAAAGACAAAGAGGACTTTGCCGAGTTGAGGATTTCTTTGTTTTTTCCCTTGCAGCCTTAATCATCTGTCCCTCCAAACACACTCTGGGCCAGGCTTCATCATATCTGGCATCAGGATGCTCCACTTTTCTAGAAAATTCACTCTTCTAGGAAGTGGGTCTGATGTAAACACTGTACCAAGACCATTCAGGTTGGACCTCCTAGTCCCTGGGCTCTAGGAGTCACATAGAGGACTCAGTGGTCTATGGCTGAGGGAAACTGTGTACTACTGGGTGAGGATGTCCGAGTCACATTCAGCAGTGAAAACAACCTAGGAATAATCTGTTTTGAACACTAACCCATGACCTCCTTTTACATACTCTTTCTTCCAGGCAACTTTAACTGTCTCTAGGCGTTTATGTTTTTCTCCTCAAAGACTGATCTAAAGAGCTGCCAGTGAGACAGTGACTCCTCACTCTTTGCACTTATGTCTTCCATGAACTCAAAGTACCCATTAAGGAAACCATCTGCTGCTCATTTTCCATCCCTGAGAGTGCTGGTCGCTCTTCCAGTGCACCCAGACAGCCTTCTTTCTTGTTAATTGGCATTCCAAGAGGGATACTGGACTGACACCATCCAGGCAGCGAGGCTCAGGCAGCTGCCTTGCTGGCAGCAGGTACACTCAGCTCATTTGGAAAGTGATCCTTCCAAAGGCTGGAGAGAAGCACACAGCGAAGGTATGTGTGGCAGAGAAGTTCATCCCCATTAATGAATGAATAAAACACACTTAAATTAAATCACAGACATAAAACCCTCTAGATCCTTCTTGAAATCTAGCAGAAAATATGCCAGGAAGGAATAATTACCCAGGAAGACTACTCACATAAGACTATTTTCTAGTTTGGGACAGGATCAGGGGCCAAGTAAGGATAGGGAGGAGTGTGGTTGTCTTGGAGGCTCATTTGAAATCCTTCACAAAGGAAAGTCTTATCAAAGAATTCTCACCTCCTATAGGCTGGGTTTATTATCGGTCCCAGTTGGTCAATCTTTCTCTTAAGGCAAAAGGATATGAGTGGAGAAGGAAGGAGGGAGGCACCCAAAGAAGAGGGAAAATGGAGATGTTGTAGCTGCTGCTGTAAATGGATGGTGATCTGCCCTGCTCCTGGTGGTCTGTGTGTTGAAGGTCAGGCTCCAACTCCCCTGTAATTTCTAGACACTCTGACACTTTCAAGTAGAAAGCACAGGCTCCTTTCTGAAGAGTCTAAGTTGCAGCTTTCTTGTGACCTTTGTATGTGATCTTGGGTACATTACCTGATCCCTCTCAGCTTCAGTTTCCTCATCCATAAAATGGAGATAATGGTCATCGAACCTTTCAGAACAGTTGTGGAGAAGAACTAAGACTATGTAAGAGAAAAAAAATGATGGTTAAAAAAAGTCATTAAAACTTATATATATGTGGCAGAGGGGGAGGTTGTAGGGTGGGAAGGGAATGAGGAAAAAAATGAGAATTAGATTGTGTCATGTCCAGGTACAAATTCTCAATGTTGAGTGTGATCATGATGTGTCTATAAAATATACCAACAAAATCAATATAGTGCCCTTTCTCCCCTTTCCCCCTCTTCTCTGGAGCTCCGTCCTCTGTTTTCAAAGCTGTTCTCCTCCCAGCAGCTTTCTGAGATGGTGCAGGGTACTTGGTGGCTCCTTTCCTTTATCTCTCTATGCCCTTCCATAAATTTGCTCCACCCTGGGAACCCTGTCAGTCCTACATTTCTGTCTTTGCCTTAGGAAGCTGAACACCCATATCACACTTGGCTGAGCACAGAGCCATCCCAGAAGAGACCTCTAAATGCTCAGAAAATTGATTTGCAAACTGCTAAAATCTTCCAGCTACACTTGAGCATCATCACCCAAGGGGGGGGGTTGTCATAGCAAATCTGCACTAACTACTGAATGTGATGAGAAGGGACACAAGTCCATGTCTCCACCCACTGTGTCCCATGCAAGGTAAGAAGAGGTCCTCATCCTGAAGCTGATGGAGTTTCCATGCCTAGTGGTTCCTAATGTATGTCAGTGGTAAGCTACAGCCCCATAGGACTGAGGCCAAGCTGAGGTTTTCTCTTGTTTCTTGGCTTGTGGGCAAGCTGTACCCATGCCACTTTGACCAGACTATCTGTGGAATAAATAAAAGGAAGGAACCAAGAGGATAAGTTCTAGAGGGCATCAGAGGTGCACACAGCATTTGGGAAGTGAAGAGAAGGAGGCAGGAGGAAGGATGCTTCATTTATCTCTACACACATGTACTTAGTCGGCGTTTATGGAGCACCTGCTCAATCCTTGGCAATGTAGAAAAGGCGCGAGGATCAAGATACAGTTCTGGTCTACAAGTGGGCACTGTTCCCCTCCTATATAATACACATCATCATCGCAGGACAGATGTTGAGCCCCTTTGCCCCAGTCACTTCCTATGTGGTCAACTATTCATCAGTTCAAGTCTGTGCTCAATGTTCACAGCTTGGCCTCTGCTTGTTTTGTACAAACTATGAGAAGTTCCAGGCTGTTTGCAGTGACCATGTAGTCTACTTGAGTTGGCAGCTCCACCCAGTCAATGTCCTCATCCTGTCTTCTAGCTCTTCTCAATACAAATGTTACCTCTGGACTTCCTCAGCCAACATAGTGTTTGGTCACTTTGGAGGGTGATTGTAGGTGGCAGGGTAGTAGGGGTGGCAGTTTTGCAAGTGGTTGTTTCACCAGCAGGCTCTGTATTCTTTACACCCAAATCTAGCAAGATGGTGGTTCCCTAGAGATTCACAGCGAGCATTCATGAGTGAGTGAATGAATTCATTAATGAGCCAATGGCATCCTAAGGGTTTGAAGGGGAGGACAGTGATATCCAGATCTAATTACTATACTAGTTCAACACTTAATAGTTTGTAGAGCACTTTAAAACTTTATTTCCTGGATTGCATCTCACAGAGTATGTTTTTAATTCAAATGTTTATTGGTACATTATATATATATATATATATATATATATATATATATATATATGTCATCATTACATTCAACATTGAGAATTTGTACCAGTATATGACACAACTTAAATCTCATTTTTTCGCATTCCCCTGCCCACCCTACAACCTCCCACCCCATATATATATATATATATATGATTTTATATATACATATATGATTTGTTTCGTTTTTCTATTACCATCACATTATTTTTTCCCTTCTTATTTACCCCTATACCTTATTTCCTTTTAAATATTTTCTATTTCACAATATCTACTATATATATAGTATATATATATTTTTCTAGTATATATATATACTAGAACTCATTTATATCTTCATTTTCTCATACCAGAGAAAAGATATTATATTTACACATCTGTGACCTATTTATTTCACTTATGAGGATGTCCTGAACCTACAGCCATTTGAGTATAAATGACTCAATCTTATCATTTTTTTATGGCAGAGTAACATTCCATTCTATTAGAGAACCACATCTTCTTTATCCAGTCTCCAGTTGATGGACATTTTTGTTTCCAACATTTAGCAATCACAAACTGAGCTGCTATAAAACTCTCAGTGAAGGAAATATAGCCTCTTTAACAAATAGTGCTGGAAAAACTGGGCTTTAACTTGCCAAAGACTAAAGCTAGACCTATCTCTTTCACTTTGTATCAAGCTAAAATCAAAGTAGATTAGAGACCTAAATATTAAAACAGAAACACTAAACCTGCTACCAAACAGGTTAGGTAAAGCTCTTGAAGACATTGGCTTAGGGAAAGACTTCATGAACAAAACCTGTATAGCATGAAAACTGGCAGAGGAAATCAACAGTTGGGGTCTCATCCTATTAAAAAGCTTCTGCCCAGCAAAGGAAACCACCAACAGAGTGCAAAGGCAACCAACAATATGGGAAAGAATTTATACCAGCCATTTCTCAGACAAAGGTCTACTATCTAGAGTATATAAGGAACTTAAAAAAAAAATCAGTCCACTCAAATTCAAAGATCCAGTTCAAAAATGGGCTTCTGAAATGAACAGACACTTTTCAGAGGAAGAAGTAAGAGCAGATAAGAAGCACATGAAGAAATGCTCAACATGACTTGTCATTTGAGAGATGCAGATGAAAACAACACTGAGATTTCATCTCACTCCACAAAGAATGGCTGCTATCTCAGAATTAGCCAGCAACAAATGTTGATGAGCCTGCAGAGAAATATAAACCCTTCTCCACTGTTGGTGGGAGCGTAGACTCCTACAACCCCTGTGGAGATCAGTGTGGAGATTCCTCAAAAAACTAGAATCAGAGGTTCCATTTGACTCCGCTATTTCTCAGTTAGGTATATACACGAAATAATTAAAAGGTTCACATCACAGTGACATATGTGCACCCATGTTTGTGACAGCTAAATCTTGGAAACAACCTCACAGAGTTTTTTTGTTTTGTTTTGTTTTGTTTTGTTTTTTTGAGATAGGGTCTCACTTTGTAGTTCAGGCTGGCCCTGAGCTCAGCCTCAAACTCACATCACAGCAGTCCTCCTGCCTCTGCCTCCTCAGTGCTGGGATTACAGGTGTGAGCCACCATGCCCGGCACTGTGGTATGTGGTACTGATTGCTGCTGGATGTGAATCTCCACACCCAGTATTGTATGTGGTTTCTGGGGATCGAACCTGGGCCCCTACGCTTGCAAGACAGGCACCGGAACCACTGAGCCCCCTGACCCCCTCATAGAGTTTTTGAGGTCAAAGAGTGGGTATTGTTCATCATTTAGAGGTTCTTTGGTAGTAAAAAAAAAAGTCACCTTTACTTTTTGGTGCTAAGAAATTGGCTTTGATGAAATTAACCAGAAAACTGGAGGACTGGTTCTCAGAAAGGATCCTGCAGAGCAGAAGTATGGCTCTTCAGGGCAGCACTCATGCTCCTACAAGGTGATATCAGATGTGCTCGGCTGAGGGGAGGTGCCTAGCATCTCAGGTGTAGGCTGGACACAGCCTGCCCAGGAGCCTTTGGGAATCGCTGACTCACAGAACCCATCCTGCTGCTCACTCTCTCCACCCACTCTGCCTCCCCTCAAGCCAAACCCACATTTCCTCCCAAACCCACAGTCTCCAGCTGAGCTTGGACTGCTCAGCCTCAGTGTGAGCACTGTCCCCACAATGGGAGCAGAGAGCCTTTCCTCTCCTTCTCCAATTCTGTAGCTCAGCTGTTCCATTTTTACCTTTCTGTCCTATTATTCTGCAAACTGTGTTCCCATACACATGCTGCTGACTATCAGCTCCTTAGCATCATTATGTGATCACCTTTCTCCTAAAAGCTGTCTTCTCTCTACTCTTATCTCCCTGTCTGTTCAACCAGCACCAGATACCTCTGTGCATTGCAAATCTGATTGTGACTCGTCTCTCTGTAAATAGATTCAAGTAGCACCTTGATGCCCACGGTATGGCTTTCAACCTCCTGTGACCTTGATGTCCTGCAAAGAATTTATATAACCACTGATTTTATGATGCATTTATTTATACAGTGGAAGCAGAATTTATAAGACTCACTACTCACCCAAGTTTCTACTCTATATCACTTTTGTTACCTGCTGGCTAGGACTCACTCAATTGACTTAATGATCTGCTTAGTGAATCACTATCAGTTTGAAAAATATCAGCTCCAAGAATAAAGCCGAAGTCCTTTATACTAGAACAGAAGGCTTGGTGCTACCCACCTCCCAGGCCTCACCTGCTCACTGTGGCTCAGGTACTCCTAAATTTCCATTTCTTTATATTTTTTTATGCAGACCATGCTGGTTTCACTCTGATGCATTTACTCACGCAATTATCTCTTTTTACTTCTTTGCCTCTCCAAGTCAGCATATTTCCTTGGGATGCCAAAGATCCTCCTTGCTGCCCCCAGGGCCATACGCAAGGTGTCTGCTTAGGTGTCTACAAAATGGGCACCACCTGCCTCAGAATCACAGATAGTCAGAGGCCTCATCACAGGCCTATAGAGTCAGAGTCTTTGCAGGAACTGTGGTGAATCTGCTTTTTTACTTGACAGCCCAGGGAGTCTTATAACATGAACATTGGCATTTGAGACATACTGACCTTGAGACTGTCAATTCCTCCAAGCTGAGTTCTTCTCTGTGAATAACCTGTTGGCAAGGCTGTCTCATGTCTCACCCTATTCTACATTTGAGAATTCTCTGCCATTCATCTTGATGGGGACAAAATCCATTTCCCCACAAAGAAGAAGGGTCCAAGCATTGCTTTTTTTAGTTCCCTGACACAAGGAATATGAGCCGATGGCTCAGTGTCACCCAACCAGACTCACATATCTGGATTTTAAATCAGGACCTGGCAGAGATGGGGAAGGATGGATGCAGGGATGGTGGCGTGTGCGTGCTAGTGAGCGTGCAGGGAGCTGCGAACCCCAGGTGTGTGTGTCAAGATGTCCAACATGACTTTGGCTTAGCCCCCAATTGGCATTCTGTCTTCAGAAACTGACTCCCTACTGTCTGTGCCTGTTCCAGGAGCCAAACAGTAGCCTTCTAATTAATTACCTTTCAATACAGTTCAATACAGTTGATTTCCTTTGCCACTTGTAAGTACAAACTCACACAAGTATACTGTTAGTGAAGGTTTGAGCAAAACACAAGGCTTGGCCATCTGACCAAAAAACAAATGAAGGAGAAAGGCTATGGTGAAAGGAGGAAAGGAGCTTTGATCAACACAGCCACACTTGAAGGACAGAGGAGGAGGTTTAGGGTCTGTTTTTGAGGGGCTGGCAGAACCTTTGGTGTTTCACAGAAAAGGAATAAGGGTAACAGTTGGTGATTTGCATAGTGGACTGGTAGGTAATTCTGCGAGGTTGCTCAAGAGACGTCCTTGTGGCTTGTGGACCATCTGCTTCCCATGTGATGATTGTTCCTGCCTGGTGCTTGGCTCTCCAACATAGGGGGTGTGCTAGGCTCTGCTTCTCCTGGAATCTGGTGAGACTCAGGTTCAGGAGAACGACTGGGGACTTGTAGGTGGCTTCATACTGCAGCGAGGTGTAAAAACTGACAGTTGAATGTCCCTGCCTATCTCACCTCAGTTTTGAAGGAGGATGACATAGGTTAGCAACAAGTAGGGTTAATAAACATTAAATTATAGGTTCTCAATAGACATTCCTTAAGTGAATAACAGGCCTATGAGCAGAGTGGAGCAGGGATCTGATCCAAAGTTTTAAGGTAATAAAGGAGACAGACATAAAGTGCAGGCAGAAATGCCTAATTCTATCCCATGTTTAATTACTTATTGCACATTTGCAGGCCCATCCTCTAAGTCCCTGTTATAGTACCAGCACTTTGTAGATCATATATATTTGCTGATACAGTGGATTCATTATTGCAGGAGCAAATGCTGCCCTTCCAGCTTTCATCTTAATCACATCTAGATCCATCCTGGCCTCCACCCCAAGCACCTAGCAACCAACTCTTTACCTTGGTCATGTTTCCAGCTCTGAGGCCTGATGTTGACAGAGACACAGCTGGTGTTTCGTCCCAGGGAGACATAGTTAATCCCAGCCATTCTCAGTTGTGGTTGTTGGCTTCTGGGACAAGTAGGCAGGCAAGTGTGGGCAGGAGAACACTCCCTTCTCCCTAGAATGGAAGAAATGCGTTCCAGCTTTTAATGCCTTCATACAAAGTACATTCTAACAGCGAGTAGAATGTTGTCTGGCTTTGGCATGCTAATGAAGTGTGTTCCATTGTCCTTGGGGCACAGGGATTCTAATGGTGGAGACACACTTTCTTCTCATTGCTGTCCATCTTTCTGCTTCTAATCATCCGAAGCAACTATCTGATTTGCGATTAGTGAGTAAAACTTAGGTGTCCATGACTAAGAGGGGGAACCTGTCCACTCAGTGAAAGCCTTCAAGGGCCCCCACACCAGTCCTCCTTGCCGTTTGGTGCTGGTGAGGCAGTGAAATCACAGGGGGAGTAATGATAACTCCCCCTGAGGGTTTGGTGGGAAAATAGAGGGCACTTCCTAAGGGAGCCATGGGTGGCCAAACAGGGAAAGGCTGGCACGAGAGCAATGGAGCTGGGTGGTCATGAGCCTAGGGCATTTAGCTACCCATGTAATTCTCAAAAGTGTTGGTGCTGATATTATACCCTTTTTATAGATCCAGAAAAATGAAGCACAGAGTGGTTAAAAAACTAATCCAGAGTAATTATGAGCCTAAGCAGGATTCAAACCCAGGCAATCTGGATTCAGAGTTTGTGTTCTTACTTATTATGCTGAGATGCCCAGCAAGGTGACCATGGGCAGCTGTATATAACCATCTAAATGTAAGTTAGTTAAAATTAAATAGTCTGGTTGAGCTCAATGGCACATAACACTCTGGGAGGCTGAGATAGGAAAATGACAAAGTTGAGACCAACCAGGCAGTTAGTGACTTAGTGAGCCCCTATCTCAGAATAATAAAAAAAAAAAAATCAAAAGGATTGGGGAAATAACTCAGTGTCAAGGAACTATGATCAATTTCTAGTATCAGAAAAAGCTAAAACAAACAAATGAAAATCATTAAAAATCTACCCAGTCCCATAAACCACATTTCAATGCTCATTAACTGTGTTTCTATTGGCTACCATGTCAGACAGGGTAGATACAGAACAATCTCATGATCCCAGAGAGTTGAACATCTTTTTTTCCAGACAATTGACCCTGACCTATAAAGTCCTTAATTTCTTGAAAAATGCATCTACCAGTAGCAGTGCTGTCACTGGGGTGGTGAGAGCAGAGTCAGATATAATTTGACTTCTTAGGACATTTTGTGCCCCCTTTGATGGCTGTCAGACCAGGTTAAGCTCAAGTGCAGCTCAAGAGAGCTAAATCTGAGATAGCTTTGTATAGGCTGTGGCCTCTTCTCATATTCTACAGTCCTTTTTGTATCATAATATCATGAACATCTTATAATAAGTAGAAGCAATTATATCAAGAAGCAGGAGAAGTGGATAGTATACTCAGAGAGCTACAGATCTTTGGAGTTTAGGAGATGCTGGAATCATGTGATCAAAAGCCTCCTTCTGTCAGCTGCATGAGAAAATTCCCGGTTGGGTTTAAGTGACTTCCAAGTATATCATACTGACACTAATACTTGACCTCCCAAAAGTTCAGCCTTCGTGGACAAGGTGAGTGCTGAAGATGTCATAAATCCGACCCATCAAACAGGTGAGAGGTGCAGTTTAGACAGATTGTGAAGAGGAATGTGGGTCAGCGTTGGATGACCTGTGCAGATACAGAGATTGTAAGGCCTTAAAGACCCAGCAAAGCACTTTCTGGGAGAGGAAACTAAAAGATATTTCTGAACCACCTACATTTCTGCCTCCCAGAAAAATGAGTGCCCTCTTACATACCATACATACATATAATATGGTACTCATGTATCATATGCACTTTGTGTTGTTCACATGATCTATGTGTGCATTGCCATTGATGTGATTATGCTGTGTAGGATCCTTATTCATTGTACCGACCTATGTTTTTATATTTCATTTTTTGACAAATGATAATCCCAGACTGTTGCTCATTTGTTCTATACACTTCATATGTACTATCTCAATTTTTACAACAGTAAACAGGAGCCATTATTAATCCCATTTTAAGAATATGGAAACTAAGCCATGATAGGAGAAAGTATCTTGCCCACAGTCACACAGCTAGTTTAGTAGCAGAAGTAGAAAGATCATAAGATCTGTCTGGCTCTTCCTGCAGTGACATTATCTGATGACAGAGTTCAGACAACTTTTTTTTTTTTTTTTTTTTTTGAGACAGGGTCTCACTTTGTAGCTCAGGCTGGCCCCAAATTCACTATGTAGCCCAGGCTGCCTCAAACTCACAGCAATCTTCCTGCCGCTACTTCCCAAGTGCTGGAATTACAGGCATGAGCCAGCACACCCGGCACTGTGGTATGTGGTACCAGGGTTTGGACTCAGGGCCTTGCACTTGCGAGGCAGACACCGGAACCAGCTAAACTGAGCTAAATCTTGAGCCCATTGTCAACTTTTTAAAAAAAGTTCTGGAATGGGTGGATAAGTAAAAAAGACAAAATAAAGTTATATAGGCTGAAAGGGAGTGGGAAGCTCCCCTTCTCTCTCACCCTGGCATCCTCCCATCAGACATGTGATTTGACCTCTGATTCAGAAAGGCTCAGGCTGCCTATGGGCATATAGAGGTATGGTAGAAGGCTGGCCTAGCAAGCCCAAGTCCCTCAGTTCAATCCCCAGCCCCATAAAACAAACACTGAGAAACCATTCACTGGGAAAGGCTCATGTGAGAAGCACCACTATACATTTCTGTAACAGACTGTCAGTGTTGACCTTTATGGATAGCACATCACTAATACAGCTGATATCCAGCTTATTTCATGTCATCAAATCCATTTTAGATAATTTTATATTTTCTGGATAAATTTCGGAAAGTGCAATGTTTGAGTAAAATTTGTATCTGTTTTAGTACCAAAGTTAGAAGCTTACCAGTCTCTACCCATAGGTATTGAGTTCTCCTTACAATGAGCTGTTCCTGTTTAAAATTAATTTTTGCCAGTTGCATATGCAAAGTCACATTGTAATTATTTTATTCCTCAAAATATAAGACACTTTAAAATGTATTGGATTCTTTCTTCCCCCTTGTTTTCCTTCCTCCTTTTGATAGCAGTGGGTCTGTTCCCTGAGCTGTCTTTCCCGATCATTTTTATGTTTTATATTAGCAAGGACTTGCTAAGTCACTAAATTGTCCGTGATGGGCTTGAACTTACAGTCCTCTGTCTCATTGTCTGAGAGCGCTAAGATTCAGGCATGAATTACCACACCCAGCTGCTTTTCTTCTTTGAACATATCTAGTTTTCTTCTTTGAACATGTCTTTCAACATATCTATGAACATATCTAGTTCATATTCTTTTTAATTTGTCTCCCATTTGTCTATGTTTGATAATTACTTATAATATAGTTATTAGTCCTTTGCATGCCCTATAGAATATAAAGTATTCTATGTATTTATGCATGATGTTATCATGTCATATTGAATTTTATCTTTTACTTAGGGTATTTTTGGTTTATGGAAGTCTTAGTTTTAGGTCATGGGGTAAGACAAACATTGTCTTTTGTCTTTTACTTCTTTGAGTCTTTTTACAGTTTTTCAGTTCCTTGGTCTGTCTGAACTTTATGTGGGTGTATTCTCTAAGGATGTGAATTAACTTCATGCCATTTCCTTGTGTACCTGCAATGACTCAGACTTACAGAATACTAATAAAATTTAGCCTGGTGATCCCTAACTCTGGCTGACTTTGTTCCTCAGAGGACACTAGGCAGCCTGAGACATTTTTGGTCATCACAGCCAGCACTAGAGAAGGAGATGTGGGTGGGACTGATTGCTGGTAGCTGGAGCCCAAGATGCTGCTAAATATCCTGTTAAGCATAAGGTAGTTTTCTACATCAAATAGTTATCTGGCTCAAAATGTCCATATTGTGGGTCAGAGAAAGCTTGTGTTAAACATTGGTGGAGTTAGTCCTTTTTGCTCTTGAGCTTTCCCCGTTGCAAACCAGAGGATCATTCCTTAAAGACAGTGCATCTTACCCTCTCTTGGACTTTCAGGGACTTATACGCACATGAAGGATATATGCAAATGATCCTTCTGTCACACCTCTGGCAACCTACCATCTACCACCGAATGTGATATGGAGAGCACTCTAAGAAATGTTTAGACACTTGATCAACACTTGGTTCAATGAGAAATAAAGAAAGAGAAGCAATGCAGAAATAAGTTGTACATTAATAGGGTAAAATGTTGTTTTTCCTGTTTTAAGGCACCAATATTTCTTCAGAAAGGAAAAATATGAGCCTCCTCAGTTACCATCTATCAATTCTCTCCTGGAATGTAAGACCAGCCTTAAATTAAGAATATGAACATCTGGGCCAAAAGGATCTGGGTTCAAATCCCAGCTCTGTTGCACACTGGCTGTACCTGTGAGACCCTGGGGAAGGTCTGAGTCTGTTCCCCTATAATGTGCTTCATTGGCTTTTCATGCTTGTAAGTACAGTTAGCCCCTATGCATGGATTCTCCATCTGTAGATTTAACCGATGGCAGATTGAGGTTATTTTTAAAAGACTGTACTGAACATGCATAGAATTTTTCCTTGTCATTATTTCCTAAAAAATATAGTCAATAACCCTTCCTATAATATATGCATTTTATTAGGTACAAATAATTCAGGGAAGATTTAAAGTATTTGTGAGCATGTGTATAGGTTATGTGCAAGCACTATGTCGTTTATGTAACAGACTGGAGCATCCACAGATTTGGGGTTCCTCACGGACTCATATAAGCAATCTTCTGAGGATAATGAAGGACAACTGTGAATTCCTAGCTCTGAATCTAGAAAGCTGTAAGTGCTCATCTACGTAGAGTCCTATTCACATGTAACTAATGTAGGGCTGTTTTCCTGCCCTGTTTTGAGAAAGGTATAAGTTCATCCTGGATTCTCATGGGCCATGTGCTTGGCAAAGCCCGCAGGAGCCCATAAGCCAAGAAAGCATCTTAGCAACAAGCAACTAACCAGGGCTTTGAGCCAGTTAATCTTTAAACCTCTACCACAGGGCCGGGGAGTTAGCTCAGTGGTTCCGGAGCCTGTCTTGCAAGCACAAGGACCTGGGTTCGATCCCTGGTAATCACATAACAATACTGGGCGTGGAGACTCACCCCAGCAGCAATCAGTACCATATACCACAGTGCTGGGCATGGTGGCTCACACCTGTAATCCCAGCACTTTGGAGGCAGAGGCAGGAGGATTGCTGTGATGTGAGTTTGAGGCTGAGCTCAGGGCCAGCCTGAACCACAAAGCGAGACCCAGTCTCAAAGAAACAAAAACAAAAACAAAACAAAACAAAAAACGTCTACCACAGACCTGTAAATTAAGTAATTTTATTATCCCATTTTACAGATGAGGAAACTGAGCCACAGAGTGAATCACACTTTACTCAAGACCCCTCCGTAGGTAAGTGGTTCAAGTGGGAAGTGAGAGCCCTGCACACGACCTCCTAGTCTGGCTACATCCTCACCAGGCAGAGCCCCCTTAGCAGTTCAGTAACGGATCCCCCCCTAGCACCTTCTTTTCCACCATGAAGGCTCTCCTTGTATTCCCAATGCCACACCTTCATGCAGCACAGGGTGGATGCTGAGGAGAAAGGGATTGTGTTTCATCTGCGGTCTTTGCTCAAGGCAGCTGCCACTGGCCGCTGGAAGTAGATCTCTGATCAGGTGTCATCTTCCCTGAAAAGTCTGTCACTTCCCAGCATTCAGGAACTGTCTCCAGGGAGCTCAGACAGCAGCTGATGGATGGGCTTTGTGGTCTAAAGAAATGACTTCAGCCTCTCTTGCCTTCACTGCTCTGGGGAGGAGATTCAGTCGCTCAGGATGGGCCTGAGCTCTGCAGGGCCTGTCTTGCCATCACCCACTGTCACATGCAGCCCCCCAGACAGGCAGGAACCTGCTGGGAAGTGGGCCTTTTGCCCTAGGATTTTCTCATTCAGGGATGCTCTGTCCTGGTGGGCTGCTTCTTGGGGAGGTGGTGCTGGTGTGGGCAGGTGGCAGCAGTCCTGAGGATGGTGCTCTGATGAGTCTCCCAAAAAGAAGAAGGTTGACGCAATTGGGCATAAGGCGTCCACATTGGTCCCTTGTAGGTCCAGTGTTTTATTGAGTGGCTGTGGTGATTAGAGCATCCTGAACTCTTGGTTTCTAAGACAGCCTGTTATATTCATGCAAAAGGGCTGCCACCAAGTCACACAGGTTGTGGTCTCCACAGGGTTCTGCTCACCAAACATGGCCCCAATTCAGGGCTGCATCAGCTGGGAGGGGGATTTTTTTTGGTAAGTGGTCTTTCTGGGGGGACCAGAACACTAAGGGCCAGCATCTTCTTCACTCTCACATCTTAGATCCCTAGAACACTTTTGCTGGTAGCAAATAAAACATCTGCTTTTTCATTTCCATGGATTTCTCTTAATTCTATTGTCTACAGGATGAATCTAGCTTCTTTCTGATGTCTTGATGTTTGAAGATATTTCGCATGATCTGCCTAAGTTTCCTCACCTGACTAAAACTTTGCTATTCTCTGGCCTTTCTTGTTAAGAAGATATACCCTTGAGTCCTTCACCATCCTGGCTATGGTCTTCCTTGGGATGTCACTGGCAGTCAAGCTCCATCTTGGGCTGCTCCTTCTGGGACAAAGGCATTGCCAAGAAGAGGTGGGCAGGCTCTTTGGTGGTGCTTGCCCTGACTTCTGGAAAGGTCAGTTCAGTCAGGCACTCAGCACTGACTCCAGGAGAGGAACAGTCTCTGTTCCTGGGGCCTGGCTAGTCAAAGAATGCAGGGAATGAGGAAAGGGAACATCAATAAAGCTCTCCAGAAAATTCTAGTCTCCTGTGAGCCTGATGGCACAAGACAAATTAATTACTATATAGACAGAAAAGATAGAAAGGTGAGACTTACAGAAGAAACTAAGTTTTGGGCCTGGTCAATGCTGCAGAGATGAAAGACCCCAATCTCGCCACACTTTATTCTGTACATCAGGAGTCACACCTGTAGCAGATCACTCACAGGGCAGCGGTTGGTGGATCCTAGAACAGGGAGAAACTTCTGCCGACTAGGAATTTGTCTGCCCCCAGCATGTCTTCAGCTGGTGCAGTCCTGCCCTGGAGCATCACAGCATCCCAGGACCAATAAGGTCTTAGTTGTGACAAAGGTGAAAGTGGAGTTATGTCTTGATATGCCACAGCTGGCCTATAGGCAGGAAAATTAGGCCTAATCATAATTTTAATTGTGAAATGATTTTCTCCCAAAATTAGTAGAATTGCTCCTGATGAAAGAACACAGACCACTCTTTGTGCCCACCAGGCAGGGCAACCAGGTGGCGTGGCTTCTCGCAGTTACCCTGTGGTATCCCCTCCACTGTATGTGGGCATAGAACTAGGCCTAAGTCTTCCTAAAATGCCAGAACTCTAGTCAACAGCGTTAACTATTAGCTCCATCTCATTTCTAGCCCCTCACTTCTATCCTCCCTTCTTTCACACTGAGCTACATCTTCTCAGCCCTTTTTAATGTTTTCTTCCAAGACAGAGCTTTTGCTAAGTTGCTCAGACTGAGGTCAAACTTAGGATCTTCCTGCTTCTGTCTCCCAGTGCTGGGATTATAGGCATGCACCCCTGTGCCGGTCTCACGAAATTTTCATCGTCTTCAGTGAACACCTTGAACTCTCCACATGCTTATTTTCCATTCCTTCTCTACTCCTAATCCCTGGTAGTCACCAACTTGCTTTCTGTCTCTTTGGATTTTCATTTTCTGAGTATTTCCTACAGGTGAAACCATCCTTCTTTGGCTTTCTGTGCTTGGCTTCTTTTACTCATCAGGATGTTTCTGAGATTCACCTGCATAGTAGCATCTCTTTCTATCCCTGGCTCAGCCAGACACATTGGCCCTATCCTTGGTTGCTGCTCTTTGTTTTCTGGGGGTGATTCTTTGTTTCTTGGGGAGATTTTAGAACTGCCATTGGGTTTGGACATTGCGGGGTCAGCAAACATGGGATGCTGCAATGCATCTTTCTGTTCTGGTCTCTCCCGCCAACATTCAAGCAGGTTCAGCAAGCTCTGCAACCTCTCACTCCAGACTCTCTGCCTTCCAACATCCCACCGCCCCTGTCTGTGAGCATAGAGGTCAGAGTCATGGTGCCATCTAGCTCTGGATGTGGCCAGGTCCCCCCTGGTAGAATGATGCCCCCATCCGGAGATGGGTGATATTTGTGTAGACTACATGAGGTCACCACTCAACCATAGGCAATGCAGGGAGAGGAAAAGAGAGGGCCGTGAGAGAAAACATAAGCATCCCTAGCACTTTAAAGCTCCCCCTCTTGCTTGCCTCTCAGAGACAGACCTCTGGGTAATCCTTTTCTTGCCTTTGTTTCCCCTTTCACTTCTCCCTTATCTCTGCATATCTCATCCAAGGAACTCCATCTTACTTAAAACAAAAGCTGAAGGCCTTGCATGACAACAGGGTTGTCTCCTTTTCTTTCTCCTTCCCATCCTCTGACCCAATCCCCCAGGGTCCACAGTGCCTTAGGACCTTTGCACCTTCTCATCCTGTTTTGCCCTCAGATTTCTGCAGGCTGTCTCCTCAGCGCCTTTACTCTTTGCTTTCTCTGTCAGTCTCTCTTAAATTTCAGCACTTCCTTTGGTCTTTTTGTCTTGGTTTTCCCCATTTAGTTAGTGTGTGCACATGTTGCTGGTGCTGTTAGTCATGTTGTCTGTTTCCCCTGCAAACTAGAATGGAGTTTATGGGATTTTCTATCTACTGCACTGCTGTATACCCCGGGCCAAGCACACAGTAACTGTATGATATATTTGGCGAATGAATGCTCTCTGCTCCCACTCAGGAGACTTGGAGTTTTGCTGGGGTACCTTTGCTTACCTTTACTCTGGAAGTGGACTTGAACACACCTGAACTTAACCCCATAGCATGGACTTCAACATACAGCTATAGCCCTCAGGGGCATCAGCTTGACCAGGGGTCTGGCTCGACAAGGCTGGGGTGACCAGGGGTCTGACTGTGGACTTGATTTTAAGTCTGTGGGAAAAGACAGCATAATACACACAAGAGAAACTCCAAGTTCAGGAAATCCAGTTGTTCTTCCTAGGCAGCAGCAGCTGATTGGCTGAAGGCCACTCTGAGGGTTGCCGTCCCCTGACCAGGGATAGCAGGGGATGGGCTCGGCTTTGGGAGGTCTTCCTGGGTCCTGATAACTTTGAAGTCCAAGATCTAGTAATAGCAAAGGAGACCTGTAACCCTGGAGGAGCAGAGTGGGAACCTGGGGAAGTGTTTGGATTTGGGTCTGTGTTATTTAGAAAACCCAGGAGAGCCCTAGTCCGAAGAAGCACAACTGTGTTCCTTAGGTACTGCAAAGTTTGCAGGTGTGTGAGTGTATGTGTGTGCACCTGTCTGTGCATTCCGTGTGTGTGCATCCCATGTGTGTGCATCCCTGTGTCTCTGTGTGTTGCGAAAATGCAAATCAGAGGGATAGTTCTGGGTTCTTCCCCTGTGCCATTTGAGACAGAATCTAGCATGCATGGTGTTTTATTGGCAATACAGCTCTCTGAGACAGGACATAATTGCTCTATATCCCACTGTTTTACTTCTCTAACACTAGTGTTCAGCCTTGACTGTGGGTCAGCCTCTGTTTGGCTTTGTGCAGTACTGGTGTGGTGTGTCTGAGTCTAGGCATCACATGTCTCTGAAGTGCTGCAGGTGACTCTAGTCACAGCAGGCCTGTGTGCCCCTCCTGTGACCTGTGGGGCGTACATGGAGTCACATGGGGAGGCCTAAGGGCCAAGGGACTGAATTTCAAGCCTGTAAGTTTCACTACTGGTCCCGTCATTAAGTTGCTTTTGACTTTGGACAGGTTATTCTGTGTTTCTGCTCCTATTTGTACTTGGTGAAATGATGATAATTTTACCTTCCTGTGTGTCTCCTGCAATTCACAGTTATAAGGCCACATGTATGAAAGGGCTTTGTAAAGTCCACAAAGTTACACAAATGCAAAAAATAAAACTATTAGAATTTTTCTCTAGGCCTTTAGGGAGAGAAAAAAGTGAAGCTGAAGATAAATGTACAATTACAGAAGGCTGTAGTGAAAGAAAAGCAGAGCAGCAGGTACTGCTGTGAGACTGATTTCACTTAGCCAGGCTTGCCAAAGCCTGAGGCATCCATCTTTGTAATTCCACGATCTGATACTAGGTGGCGCCTGACTCGTGGCTTTCACAGCTGAGAGAGTCTTGGTGATTATTTTCAGCGCGTTTTGGTTAAAACACAATCATCTACTGATAGAATCTCCTAGATTAGAGTTAAACACCCTTTTTACTCCATCTCTCCAAGTGGTGGGCTTCATTCTGTTGGAACGCATTCTTTTCATCTCTCCTCTGTTGAAACATCTGGCTATTGTAATAAAACCCCTTCTTCTCGGGCCTGAAGTTGCCCTGACCACTCGGATTTCAAAGCAACATCGAAACGCTTTATGTGACTGGCGGTGAACCAGGGAGGAGGCCTGTTTGGCTCCTCTGCAGATTTAATTAGCTCTGGAGCCGCTCTTTCTGTCAATCCAGCCTCCTCTGCTCTCCTCCCTCCCCCTTGCTTTGAAGGGAGAGAATCTCATTTTCTGCTCCCAGGGGCCCAGTCTTTGCAAGTCATCTTAGCTTTCTTCGCTTCTTGTGATCAGGAGAGCGAAATGCAGATGTCCTGGAGGGTAACTGTACAAGCTGACTGACATTTTTTCTTCCCGCAATTAAGGAAGCCCTGCACTTTGGTAACTAAGCGAAATCATTCACTCCCTCTCTCTCTGAAGCCCATTCTCAGGTACAAGTTGCTTTACATAGCTCAATACCTTCATGGAGCCCATCCATCAATTTACTAATATGAATCTAGAGTATTTCTATTCTATTTTATTGAGCTTTTTCTCCTCTCTGAAGGTTTGAAAACATATTTGAAATACGTGTGTGTGAGTCTGATGGGTCACTTGTAACTACATACAGAATTTTTGCAACACTGCACACGAAGCAATCCCAGTGATGTCTCTGGGGAGGAGATTAAGAGTTGCAATGGTTTGTGTTCTCATTAAAACTGAAGGCGGGGAGGGCCAGGGGCTTTTCAGGGGTTTCAATGCCTTCTCTTTGCTGCAAGAGTCAGTAGTTCGAAGGACAGGGATGCTCCTTGCGCTGGGTCTCCCTAGCGGTCTGGGTCTCCACTTGTGTTTTGAATAGGCTCACGGGAGGATAGAAGGTGGGTTTTCCAGATGAGGTCCTCAGGTAGGAACCAAGGAAAGGAGCCACTGAACAAACTGCTGAGTGTCCAAGGGAAGCAACGTGAGGACCCTCCCTGGCGGGCAAGAAGGGAGGAAGGGTGGTTTGGTGACTGCAGCCAAAGGCCAGAGCGAAGGCTGAGCTATGTTGCTTCAAGACACTAGAATCAGGGACTTCCCTGTGGCCTTTATAAGGTCTTCACCCTGATAGTTCTTGCCCTCCTCCCTCTTGGGAAAGTTCCCTGGGACTCTCACCCATCTTCCTCAAAATCCCCCTTACCACACCTTCTTCTTCCCTTGTTTTTTCTCCAGGCCTGGCTTTTCCACCTCTAAGCAATCTTTCCCTTTCCGGAGACATTTCTCTCCTCATTCTTTTGCTGCAGACTCTAGTGGCCATTTGGACTGACTGACCCAAGACCCAGTCGCTCTTCTCCTCCCAGGGCAATGAAGTCTTCATCTCCTGGCTCCTAAGTAACAAAGGCGAAATGTTAGAAGATTCTGCTGCTGACAGCCTTCCTGTTTGTGCTTAGGCAAAAGCGCATCTGAACACTACACCAACTGTAAATCCAGGCACACCGCCCCTCTTCCTGTTTTAGCCACTGGGAGTAGCTGTGTGGGGCAGGTGTGGCTGCCCCACTTCTGGTTCTTGGCGCGTTCCTTTCCTTCTTCTCCTTACAGGGCCACTTTTCTCTTTATTTATCTTTTACTTCCTTTCACACGGCCCTTGATTAATTTTCCATCTTGGGAAGTGTAATTCTCAGACAAAGTTCTTTATCTGCCCTTACAAAAATTTTTTAAAAGACTCCTAAGTGAAGAGTGATAGAGTAAGGCCCTCTAATTTATCCACAGCATTCTCAGAAACAGAAACATATCTGGTTCACTAAAGATATGGAGAACTAGGATTTATACAATTGATGGAACAAAGGATACTGACATAAAATTGCATAAATCAGTGTAAAACTAGTTAATATCCAACACGGCAATAAAAAATAATTTTTAGAGTCATCTTCTGTTAAAGATTCAGAAATGGTACATTTAGGAAATGAAAGAAGTTTACCACAAAAAGGAATCAGGGAAACAGACTTCAGAAAGACTAGCTTTCCAAAAACAAGATTCAATGTGCATTAAGAAAAATAAAAGAAAACTCTTCCTGAGTGTGGTGGTATAGGCCTGTAATCTCAGAACCCTGGAAAGCTGAGACAGAAGGATCGAAGGTCAAGGCCAGCTTGTGAAATTTCATGACACTCTTTCTGAGAAGGTATGTGTGGGGTGTATGTGTGGGGGAGCTGGGAATATAGCTTAGTGAGAAGGCCCTAGATTCAATTCCTACCCTACTTACTAACAAAGGCCAAGTATCTAAATGTATCAAGCTCACCTTAACCTTTAATGGTAGAAAACATCTTTCTAATGTTGTCATCCTAACAGAGAAGCACTTGGAAGGTCTGGAGGTGAGCAGGACAACACTCAGGGATTGTAAAACGAATGTTGCCAGGAAGTATGGATTTATCAGAAGTAGCCAAAGTTTTATGATGCTGAAGTCTTATAATCCATTGAGAAGATCGTTACTTTTGCTTTATTTTTTATTTTTTAGCTATCATATATAAAGAACTTAATGATACTGAAATTGGAAAGTATTGATGTTACTTTTTATTTTTTATCCTTTTTCAGATAGGAAAAAAAAAATCTCTCAGTCTCATACAAGTGAACTTCTAATTTTATGTTTCCCCCTGAATCAAATTTATCTAACCCAGGTACATCTCCCAGTTACTCTCAGGTGGGACTTTTAGAGAATTCTCTAGTACAGCCTGGTTGGTCCCTTTTGGCTTTATTTCTGAATGGTGGACAATGTTGCCAAACAGACTTGGCACCTGTTGGTGAGGTGCTGCTCCTCTGCTTGTGACTGCAGCACCAGAGCCCTCTGATCAGTCTACTTGGACACGTGAATACCTGTTGATGAGTTTCTTCTCCACACAGGGACCTACTGGAGATTGGAGACATACCTTACTCACTCTGGGATCCCTGCAGCGCCTGTCTAAACATTTGTTGAGGGAATATATCAACCGATTGTCTCCTCACATAAGCAAGGCCACTGTTTCCCACACCCAGCAGTGCCAGAATTTCAGGCTGTGTGGTTAACCTTGGTCCCAGGTGATTCCTTATAAAGTTTCCTGCTGGGCTTGATTAGTACTGGCTGTGAAAGCTGAATCTGAGCATCTCTTTCCAACACTGTGTTTAATGATGGTACATTGGGCATGATGGGAATATTTGCATCAGCAATTGCTAAAAACCACGGCTTTGTTTTTAGGAGCCAGTTTGCCAGCACTCCACAGTCTACTCATGACTAGGCCAAAGACTAAGGTTTGGCATTGTTGACCTAGGGCAGGGTTGGCAAACAGTGACCTGGAGACCAAATCCATCCTTCTGCCCATGGGCTAAAAATAGTTTTTTAAAGGACTGTAAAAGAAGAAGGAAGAAAAGAGAAGAAGATGCATGAGAAGGAAAGAAGAACAAGGAGAAGGACAAAAAGGAAAAGAAGTCATGACAGAGACTGTGGCCCATAAACTTAAAGTATTTAATATCTAGCCTTGTATGGGAAGCATTTGCTGACTTCTGACCTAGAGAAGTGTCTGACTTCTACCATGAAAGTCCCTTCGAATAGCTCTAGTAATTTTGATGTTGAATCTTGTAGTAGCTGAGGTGGCATCACACACATCGCAGTCTGCAGGTCTCCTGGCTCCCACACTCTCTCTCTCTCACAGTCCCCTGACTTGCCTCAGTTTCCATTCCGTGCTGGTCCCATCCACCCTTGAGTCCCAAGGGGAAGGTCTGTTTAGTGTTTTTGTGGATCTGAAAGTCATTTTGTCTGGATGCAAGTGAGAGGATTGAGCAAGGATTCAAAGTGAGCATGATGCCAAATTGGGGGGAGTAAGAGAGGTGCTCATAACTAAGCTTCCTCCAGCTCTGGAAATGCTTGGAATCCACCAAAGGTATTGAGCAGAAACACTCCTACTTCTGAGTGAACTGGGTAGGGGAGAGCTTGTTAATCTTGTCTAAGCAGGGGGGACCACTTAGGAATTTGATTTGCCATTTCTAAGTACCTCAGAAAAGGAAACGGGTTTGGGATGTGGAAGACATTCACCCCACCTGCTGTACATATACATCCTTGCTTTGAGGTAGCATTATGAAAAAGTGTGGTAAACCACTTTTATTTGTTGTACCAGAATCAATAACACAACTGGAGACTTGGTAGAATGTGTACTTTTGGAAGGCTGCCGTTACACCACAAGTTGTGGAGCTTCTTTAGGGATCTCTTCCAGGGCCTGCAGCAAATTCTTTTGAATTTATTTGGGGTTGGTAATTTTTCTTTGAGGATAAGTTGTTTTTAAGACACAACTAAAATTAAATTGGAATCAAGTGGATTGATACAATTTGGGACTAAAAATCTGATAATTTATTCAAAATAAGAAAATTGTGTATACATAGAGGCAGCACAGTTTAGAGATTAAGAGGAGGGATTCTGGAGCCAGATTATCTGGGCTCAAAGCCAGCTTAGTCATTTACTAGCTGTGCAAAGAAAATAAATCTTGTTCCTTATTTTTCTCATCTGAAAAATGGGGATCCTTCAGGCATTTACTCTTCATTCCAATATGAGGATTAATGAGCCCATACAACTATATCTTTGCATGGTTATGTACACACACATGTGTATATATGTGGCTAGGATCTTTGTTATCATGGTTGGAGTCCTTGTATAGTATATACCAGCTTGAGAACTTTTTAAAAATCCCAGAAATGTTTTGGACTGTGACAGTAGCACTATTGCAGGCAGCCTAAAGCTTCTGCACTTCACTGTGCACTGAAAGACTAGTCTGTGTACGCACAGGCTATATTAAGATGGATTTCCTAGCCCTGACTTCGTTATGTTGCCTGAAGAGGACGATGGCTTCTCTTATCCTCTCCCCATACTCATTGCAGATCATATCTTCCTGGAAGATTTGTTCTGAACTTGTAAGTCAGAGTAGGAAGAAAAGGAAAAGGAGAAGACGGGAGGGGGTAGAATTCCCATATGGGGACGGTAGTCATCCTGGAATGTCGGAAGTGGGGAACTTGAGATTGCACTTGGCACTGGACATTACTATGGTCAGTATGAAGAGCGAAGGAAGGGATAAAGACTATGGGAACCTCAAATTACCCTGGTTCACTTTAGCACTTTCTAGAGGGGTTGTGAATAGAGGATGACAGAAGAACAGAAACAGAATGTATAAACAGATGGAGGAAAAGAAGATTTCAAAGCAGTTGTGCCATAGCTTACATTGAGAGACCCTTTTGCCAATTTCAGGGAATATAGAAGGTAGGAGACTTGAGTTTTAAATTTTATTTTATTTTTATACTTAATGTACAATATAGCTGATATTACTTGGAATTATAGTTCTATCATTTATTATCTGTATTAGCTTTCTTTTTTTGCTTCAGAATTATTTTTTTTGAAATCTTTATTGGTACATTATGAATACACATCATCATTGCATTCAACGTTGAGAGTTTGTATTAGCTTTCTATTGACAAAATACTTCAAAAAAAACTAGAAGAAAGATTTACTTAGGTTCAACGTTTCAGTGCATAGTCATTTGGCTCAATGGTTTTAGGGGCTGCTGTGAAGCAGCACATTATGGTGTAAGCACATAGAAGAGGAAAGCAGCTCACTGCATGGTGGAAAGAGAGGGAGAGAGAGAGAGACAGAGAGAGAGACAGATAGACAGACACAGAGAGACAAATACAGAGAGACAGAGGCTGAGAAAACACAAAATCCTTGACAACATATCCCCAATGACCTACTTATTACAACTGGGCTTCTCCTCCCAAAATTTTCCACCCCAGGGGACACTTGAAAGCCAAGGCATAACATAATTCATGTACAGATCTGCTGAAATACCACCACCGGGAGGATGCAGAGAAGATCCATCACCCCAGTGACTTCCTTCCTGCCATCTTCCTGTGGGCACGCTCTTGCCCTAACTTTTCTTGGTGAACTGACTCTTTTTTCTTTCTTTCTTTTTTTTTTTTTAGGTTTTTTGAGACAGGGTCTCACGTTGTAGTTCAGGCTAGCCCTGAGCTCAGCCTCAAAATCACATCACAGCAATCCTCCTGCCTCTGCCTCCCTAGTGCTGGGATTACAGGCTTGAGCCACCACACCAGGCACTGTGGTATGTGGTACTGGTTGCTGCTGGGCGTGAGTCTCCATGCCCAGTATGGTATGTGGTTATAAGGGAATCAAACCCAGGTCCTTGCGCTTGCAAGACAGGTGCCGGAACCACTGAGCTAACTCCCTGGCCCCTGAACTGACTCTTTTACCCTTATGCAATGTTCATCTCTATCCCTGATAATTTAAACTCTCTTAAATTAGCTTTGTCTGTTGCTTTGCTCTCCCACATTTACAGCTAGAGTTGCCCCAAACATTACAAAAGGAATTTCTCAGAAGAGGGTCCCCCAATATACCCCAAGATTGAGCTGGCTGGAATTTTGAAGAAAGAAATCCCAAATGCCAGGGTAACCAAAGCATTGACGAGAGGGACTTGCAGCATCCTGCAGCTTATCCTCGTGATGGACTGTGAGAGAAGAAGAATGCTTTGCCTGTGTGTGTCCTCATGAAAGGGCCTGAGGGACAGAGTTTATCCAAGGATTTAAGGAATGTGGGCTCCAGGGCAGGTCAAGTTTCTTCAGTGTTCTGGATAACAATCTAAACAGTCCATCGGAGTGTTATCAGAACATTGGAGTGTTCAAAGTTCAGTGTGGACTCCAGTCTGCAGAGAACCTGCAGTTGGCTGGATCACAGAAAGGTCAGGACACTGTGGTTTGCATGTAGGAAAGAAGTAAGAGAACTTACGTGTTTTTCTGGCAGGTGCTCCTTTGCTTCTGGTTGTATTTGCACAGTTATCTTTTTTCCATCCATTTGCTTTTAACATATTGATACCTTTGTATTTGAAGTGATTGTATACACTTGAATAATTAAAAAAGACTCCATTTGGACAATCTCTAGCTTTTGTGTGTTGGATTCAGGCCTATCATTTTACTATTTGTTTATTTTCCCCTTATTCTCTTGGTCCTGTGTTCCTTAGTTCTTTTCTGGATGTTTTTAACTATTCAAACTTTTTTTTAGTATTCCATTTTAACTCTTCCTTTGTGTTTACCACTGTATCTCTTGCAGTTTTTTAGTGGTCATGAGGGAATGACAATATAACCACTGTACCTACCCAATGTCAGTGGATTTGGAATCACTATTTCACCACCTCTGGTGGAATGTAAAAATCTTCCCATCGTGAAGGCGCCTCCTTGTTTCTTTCTTATACTGTGGTCATCTTACATCTGTGGACATTAAATATGCCATGAACACCCTGTGTTGTCTGGAATTAATTTTGGTTGCGTGGCTATGTTCTTTTCTTGTTACAGTCCTGAACAAATATGTAGCTAGAAAGATAATGTATCGAGTGTGACAAATAGTTTTTAAATAAAAGAAAAAACTTTCCAGGACAGATTTATACCTATACTTACAAACCTGGAGTTGACAATGGAGTATAACTCTCTCTGTGTGTGTGTGTGTGTGTGTGTGTGTGTGTGTGTGTGTGTGCGCGCGTGCACATGTGCATGTAGTACTGAGGATCTGAAGCTAAGGAGAGCTCTGCTACAGAGCTACAGTCTCAGCCATTTTTATTTTGAGATGGACCTTCCTTAATGGCTCAAATGGGATTTGAACATGTGGTCTACCTCCCTCAGGTTTCTCAGTTCTGAGTTATAAGCCTGCACCACTGCGTCCAGCTCGAACTGCTCCCTGATTTAAGTGCTTGTTAGCAGCAATAGGGAAAACTTGCAGAAGCAGGGGAATGGTGTTGTTACAGCTTTGATGCAGGTTAGAAGAATGAGGAATCAGGCTATGTAGGTGGAGCCTGAAGGGGAGAAGTTTGGGAGCCTAGAACTCAAATTCTAGAACATTTGATACTCAAATTCTAGAACAGTGAGACTTTCGGGTAGTTGGGTTTGAATCCCACCTAGGAGACACATGGTCCTGTGAAAAGTGAAGGAAATCATTTGTAAGTGGTGGTGATTATCCTTGCCATGCTGCAAGTCCTCCTCTGCTTGATCTATGCCCTCACAGATTTGATTTATTAACAGCCCCCTGACAAACTGACCTGAGGTTCACTGTCAGCAACTTTCCCTTGTTGCTGATTGCTCCTTTTCACTTTTGACCACATGAAGGTGAAAGCCAGGCTTGGCTGGATTAAAGTTCAGCCATGCTCGCTTAGTGAGACTCCACCTCAGCCAAAAGCAGCACTGCCTCTCCAATCAATTTACAACCACCCACCTCTGTGTACATTTAAGCGGACCCGAGACTGACCCAACCCGTATATGCCCTCTACCGTTTACTATATAAATGACTGTTCTGCATTAAAGATGGAAATGTTGCCCGAAACCTCCCCAGAGTCTGTGTGGTAAGTGATGCTGTACACTCATCTGACTGGTCCAAGTTTCTGTGATTCCCCCAAAGCACAACAACAACCACACATTAGAGTTACCCAGGGACCCTGCAGAACATCTGAGTCCCTCCTTCCCTCCCTCTTGATATGTTCCAAGCTGTCCTCACATTTGCAGTGTATCCCAGACTGACCTCAAGACCATGATCCTCCTGCTTCAGCCTCTAGAGTGATGGGTTTACAAGTGTGGAGCTCAACACCCAGCTAAACTCTCAGAGATTCTGATGTCGTGATCCAGTGAGTAATGGGCACATAGACAAGACAGACAGACAAGAAGATTGAACTGATGGAAATTACTGAAGTCAGATATTTTTGGAGGGTCAGAGAGGTCCCAAGTTTAATAAATGAAACTTCTCCATTTCCAGGTCTTCCTGAAAATAGTCTTCACTATACCATTGTGCCAAAGAATCTTCCATGCACATCTGTTTTTCGAGGTAATTTTCCAACACTTGTTAAATAGAGGTGGTTATATAGTGAATCATTATGCACCTGCATGAACGCTCATTGCTTGACTCTGAAGATAATCAGCACTTCACCAATCTTGTTTCATCTCCCCTATCTTGTGCTTGGACCATTTTGCACAGATTCCAGGCATGTTCTTCTACAGTGGGTATTTTCTGAAAAGTAACTTTAATGTCAGTGGAGTTTAAAATTCACAAGGTAGGGGCCAGGGAGTTAGCTCAGTGGTTCCGGCGCCTGTCTTGCAAGCGCAAGGGCCCGG